>JAQGBJ010001158.1:0-26024 GCA_034698345.1 Sphaeridia pumilis | reverse complement strand
GGAAGCTGTTATTGACTAACTTAATGTCCAAGAAAAGCTTCTCTATTGTTCTAGCGGTTATCAGGATTCTACATCTATAACAAATACTAGATCGCTCCATGAACTATTGAATATATATGAAGAAGATGGTCATATCCGTAATCCGTATAACTTTGACAGTAAAACTGGCTGCTAAATCCTCTCATTCATGCGTCCAAATACATACCACAATTATCTTAACAATTTCAAAAATATCCTAACAAGCTAAAGGCAAATTTTGAAGTTTAAATTTGAGATATTTAATGCAACGAACGATATCCTTCTTATCAGCGAGACAGAGAAATAGCAGGCTGCGTTACCGAAACGTTACTCCAATGTAAACAAATCCACGATGCCGCGCCATCTGTCGTTAGTTTAGTAAACAAACTCGGAGCCTGAAGTTACTCGGGAGAAAACGTTTGCTTCATGTACGCTTCTTGGTTAATTTGTAGAAATTTTGAGATTTAGGATCTTGAACCAATAGCCTTTTAGAGTTAATCGATATAGGCCAAAAAGGGACCTTCTTTTCAATAATTTTCCCTGTTGAAATTTACAGAAAAGGAACAGAGTCTTTATTGTTGTCCCTTGGAAGGGGAGCTTAAAGTTAAGTTGGTACGAGGGGAGCCTTGACGGAAGTGACGAATTTAGCCTGGACCTTGAAGGTTGCCTGAGTACCTGCAGATGTTGGATATCGGACACCTACAGCATATGCTAAGCATGTGTGTTGAAAAGGGTCTCTCATACTTCCAAGTCCTTCCATAGTCTTGCATTTGTCCATGTGACTGTTGAATGACGTGTTTGGCTCACTTGGACCTTTTAGTCAGCGCGAAGATCATTCGAATTCAAAATACAGTGTGTAAACCATAAGGAAGATTGAAGTATTTCCACGTGTAAACATTGCGTCTTCTTCAAATCAAAATAAAACAGGGTTTGGTAAGCAACAATGAAAATTGAAACCCTTGCATGATTTATATACCCAATTTTTAAACTGGTATTTTTGCTACTAGTTTATATGCACTGACTTTGCGTGGTTCATGACTCTAATCTCTAAAAAAAATTTCGTTTGGAGCAAATCGATACGTAATTTCGTTCGTTGATACAAATGCCTTACTTACCTGAATGAGAAAGTTTTTCAACTTACTCTCTAGTCTATTCTAGCTCTAGCTAAAAGCTACTCTCAAACGCTTGCGAGAATCTAGAGCAAACTTTGCCGGTTGAACACATAATCATGGAATATGTAATGTTGGATCGTTACGTTTATGTTTATGTTCCTCACTGGAAATGCGCATTAAGGAATATTAATTCTGCAGCCTTGTATTATGAATCAACAAACAGATTGCGTGCTATCTGAAGGCGGTTTGTGAACCATCGGTTGTTGGCTATTAGTTGGTGTTTAGAAGCCAGAGTTGCATGACAGATTGCTCCATGTTTGCCTGCTGAACTCAAGTTAGATTGACAGTTGTGCATGTAGATTTGAACAGTTCTCTATTGACACAGGTATTCGCGAACCTACTTTTGTTATTGATTTGATAGCTTTTTCGCTCAAGTGCTTCCTTGTCAAACTGGAGTGCTGTTGTTGTTAGTAGAAGAAGTATTGCGAAATTGACCTGTTGCGTTAATGCTATTGGCGGCAAGCTAGAAAGCGCACTGGCTGCGTCTAGTATTTAGTGGCTGAAACTAATATTTTTGACGATCTCTGACCAATTCTTTTTGTTGATTGTTGCAGAAACAAAGTGTACACAATGGCCCTGACCTGCACCGACATTTGCAAGTTTCTCGTTGCCTTCTTTCTCCCGCCGTTGGGTAAGTTTCAGATTTTTCAGAGCTAAAAAATTGCAATATCTTGAAGCGCTAATGTATATGTGACTTGAATTTCAATGGCTAATTTTCAGGAGTTTTACTGGAACGAGGATGTGGAGCTGACTTTATTATCAACATCGCTTTAACGATTCTTGGCTACATTCCTGGCATCATTCACGCTTGTTACATTATTTGCAAATATTAGTCTGTGGATACAGTGTTGTTGGAAATTCTTGCAATTTTTCGTGTTTCTTTTTCAAGTCTTTGAATACAACGCTAGCATGTTTTCGAGCTTATTTTTTGTATTTATTTAGCCATTATAGTTGAAGTTGAATAGGAAAAAGGGTGATGAGAGATTCTTAACGATTTTAAATGGCTTAAACTGTTGACGAGCTTTCTGTAACTTTTCAAAAATAAAATTGATGCCACTCCTGTGAATATTTGATTTGAAATTTTTCTATGGTTACTAAACTCCCAAAAGCGGTTACACAAGCCTTTTTCAAAATGACAGCAAAATAGTAATTTATACAATCAGTAGCTATAGAACCATCGGAAGAAACAGTCGAATCCGAAAAATTGCATTTCCGTTTCCGCTTTTCACCAGCTTGAAGGATATAAAACAGTACCAAAATGGCAAACGCCAACGAAATCTTGTTGTACATTGTCGCCTTTCTCCTTCCGCCTCTTGGTAAGCCTGTGGAAGCGTTTTTACTGCAGAAAGTAGAAAAGTCTAGAGACACTACTATCAACTATAGAATGTAAAAGTGCTAATTTTTTGAAATTTTGCAGCCGTTTTCCTGGTTCGTGGTTGCGGATGTAGCATTTGTCTCAACCTTTTTCTCTGTCTTCTTCTTGGAATACCCGGAATGATTCACGCTTGTTGCGTCGTCGCAAAGGGCAAAGAGCACGACTAAAACGCGGGAAGAATTCGGGTCAAAAGTTGATATCGGTTTTTTAGTTGGGGCCAAAGCTTGGGGAGAAAGTCAATCAGATAATAAATATGGAATGCAAGCTCTAAAACTTGGAATTATTTATTGGCAGCGATAGAAGACTATAGCAACGCTGGTAGGTCATTTGGCGGATATTTCTATAATTTCAAAAACTAGCGGCGTTTTGATTTCCAAAATAGTGTATTCGAACAACATGATGAAATTTAATGATTCAGCTAGAATGGTTGAAGAATAACCGTAAAAAATATGGATGAGATTCTTATATTTTACAAGCATGTTAGGCTCTCTCATCATGTCAACAATTCCAGCAAAAAGGTTATCTGTTGTGGCAGAGTTCAGTGAAGTATTTGTTTGCGAATACTCTGACGTCTAGAATGGAATACAATTAAATTGTTTTGTTTACTGATTTGTCATTTGATATGATATAGCCTGCCTGCTGATATCATAGATTTGATGACAAGAATGAATCATTGCAGTCAGTCCAATAGCCTATTGATGACAGCTATTCAGAATTGAGGCTGTCATTTATTTGCCATTTTTGTAGAACCTTGATGACCAATTGCGTAAAGAACAACGATATTTTCAGCTCAACAAAAGGCGCGAAATTTTCAAGTTTCTTGCATGTTAAATATAAAAGTGTCTTCCAAAATGAACAAAGAAAAAAGAAGTCCATATTAGAGCCCAAGCACTAATTTCCCCTTTGACAATATCATAACAATAATCCACAACATTACAAGGTTGTCGTGGGCAATTAGCTCTTGTACGCCAACTAATTTAACGTTTCAAGTCTGAACCGCCTTCTCTTTACGAGTCAATTGAAAAATATATTGCTATATGTTCGCTTCATACTTGGTTTGAAGTTGATGATGTTGAATAATGGTGGCGCAGTTGAGCAGTTTTTTTGGATACAAGCGTTTCAATTAAGCGCAGGCAGACGTGCCATTTTTCAAAGGCGGATGCTTCAAGGCCGGTCGGCAAAAATGATTTCTGCGGTGCGGCCTGCAAGTGTTGGCAATTTGGCCTGAATCTTGATTCATTTGTAAATATTGTGGGTTACAGAGGTCTCCATTCAGAATTCAGAAGCGTTTTTCCATACAACTCTTCTTGTTTAGCCCATTTTCATGGCATTGTCGGAGTAATGGCGCTTTTCCGCTTCAGCCACACTTGTTTACAAACACGGCCGGACGGATGACGTCACATGTGAATTGCGTAATGCGTTACATACTATTCCGGTATATCCGTTCCAAATCCAAACGAGCTGATGAGATTTTGAAGATCCTCGTAACGAGATACACCTGCAGTTTCTGGAGAGAGAAGAGATGCGTTTCGGTTTCGGCGTTACAGCATTATGCATAATGGTAACGTTGTTATCGTTATATGCTTCGAAGTGTCTTTTGGGAACCAACGCCCAGAACTTTTCAGACTTCAAACCTGCGATGACGTCGACAGAGGTTGGTGGGCCGCCGACGGAGGGATGAGATCACGTTCACATATACATCAACACAAACTTGCCTTGAAACACAATTTTTGTACATCCTTCATTAGAGGTGCATACTGCATAATTTGGTATAGGCTTGAAATCCAAGAGTTTTGTCCATTTGTGGAGGATGATCATGCGATGAGTAATGCGGAAAAGCTTACAAACAAGTCTGTTTCCACAACTTGCATCCCATCACACAAAAGTTATACAAAAGATAAGCTTATTCCAAGACGCAAGGTAAAGCCTCGGAGAGTCAAAAGTCAGTCATCACTTGTTGCGTTGTTGTTGTTACTCATCGTGGTGAGAGAAGGCGTCATTAAATTGAAGCCAGCCAACATAAAGGTTGAATCCACAAGAGCCACTTGTAGTCCAGCTTCCGACAGCTCAACAGCTTTGAAAAATCCTGATCTCGCAAGATCTGAAAAGTGACATAAGTTAATTGTGAGTAGAAACCAAAAGGAAAATCAAAATGGCTTTGACGTGTACCGATATCTGCAAGTTCATTTTGGCGGTCATCTTGCCGCCTTTGGGCGTCCTCGCCGAAAAGGTATGTTTTTTTATCAGAACAAAGTGTGAAGTTGCGGTTAGTGTTAGTAAGCGATATGAAGAAATGGGCGGAGCTTGGGTGAAAGTGAAGGCTGGAAGGAAATATTCAAGGTTAAAGGTGATAATTTGGATTTTATGTTGTTTGATTTCAGGGATGTGGCCAGGACTTGGTTATCAACATTTTGTTGACGTTGTTGGGATTCATTCCCGGCATTATCCACGCTTGCTACATTATTCTCAAGTACTGAAGACGTCTCTGAAGGACAGCGCAGCGTTTTTTGCTTTCTTCTAAATACCAAAAAAGTAAGTATTGAAGCTTGAAAGCTGTTGAAGATTATATTTAGTTGAAATTCAAAAGAATGTGGTTTGGTTTGGCTTGTTTACTAATAAATGTCTTTGATTTTGAATCTGCAGGTCCAATGGATACGTACTTTTTCGCGAGACGTTCGATCGCCGACTATATACCTGGGATTTTTAAGTGGGTTCAGTAGCTTTTAGAAACTGGGGATTTTTGAAATCTAGTTAAAAACGCAATCTAATATGTTTTTATATTACGTAAACCAAAGTGCAATAAGTGTCAAAATGTGTCTGTCGTATATATACCGTCCTATAACGTTGGTTGTGGACCAAAAAATGTTTACCAAAAATTTGAAATGCTCGTATTTCGCAATGTACGATTCAATTCTCTTTTTTCAATAAAAAGTATTTTTAAACATTAAATTTACTACCGACAAGACTCGGAAAGTTTTCTAGAAGCTAGAATTGCTATTATATTCTGCGAAGTCATAGACTACAAAATGTAATAAGCTCTTTTCCATTGACATGCATTGTTGCCTGAGACAGCCATTGTTAATGTGAAATCTGAAAAGTATGATCAATTGAAATTATTCTAGAAAATTAGCCACCGCTAAAATGCTACTGCTAAAAGCTAAAACCATCGATATTTTATAGATTTTGGCTTTGTCATACTGTCATATGCTGGAGAGGGGATTGTCGTCAGTCTGTCATTAGCTGATTATATTTGAGTGAGCAAAATGTATTGCGTAAGCGAAAGGGCAAATGTCGTTGTCGAAATAATCGATTCAGGCTCATGAGTCATCATAACTGGAGTTAAAGCTATAGCGATGAAACAAACAGTTGACACTTGCACATTATGAATGTAAATTTTAAGCCAGTTAACTATACGATGAGCCCAATGGAAGCATAATATTTGAAGTACAAATCGAAGCATCGTCAATTACACACTTCATGAAACTTAATGGGGCTTACACACTTACTTTGTCATGACTCTGAAAATATGGCTTTTGAAATGGGATTTCCTCTCCACAAGGCAAGCGAACTTGAAAAATAATATTTCCTGCATGACATATAGACCTGCAAAAATTTAATATCCATGGGATTCGCCCATCGAGTATCGAGGATCCTCTGCAGCAGTTGAAAATGCAGCTGGAAGCCATTATTATGGACAATTATTTTTGCTTGCTGGTCAGCTTAAAATTTTAAATTAGCTTTCGTTCACATAATCGCTGGCTGAGTGAGCTGACTGACATGCCATTATTGCATGCTTATAATATTTTAGTCATTCTGAAAGTACAAAGTAAATTCTAACTGCTGCATCACTGTATCCTGTCAAGTGCAAACAATTAGCATTGTGAAAAATTCGCAAACATTCAACAGGTCATGTTTGTTATGGTGGTTTTGATGACAGAATTTTGATGCTCTCTAGCTCAGTCAGTTAGTTGAGTACCAAGTAGTTGTGTTCTAGTTTCCGACGACGCTAGTTTTCGATATTGATAAGAACCAAAGAGACGCTATATTTATACTAAAGGTAATGAAATATCTTGAATTTCGTTATCAACTACGCTCCGTACCTGATTACCTGATACACATGTTAAAGTAAATGGAAGCGATAAGTTTCGTAAATACTACATTCAAGTTGCTTACTTAGTTCTCAGATCAGAATCTGAGAGTATATCGTCTGAAATATCGGTCACCTCGATTTCAGTCAGCTCACAGTTTAGCCTTATATTAAAAGTCCTTTGTTCTTCAAGATTGAACAAAGTACATATAAAGTAACGGCGACACAATTTGAGCGTTTCTTCCTCATATACAATCTACATTACAAGATTACAATCATCGGACCGGTCAACCGGTTCTTGCTGACAGATTTACAACGTTAGTTATAAATACCGGTCGTATAAAAATCATCCTTGGCTTATATCCACAGGATGGAAGGCAATCAGTTTTGGAGTTGGACGAGAACGCTTGAGGTATCACCGTAAATTTTGGACGACACGAGCGTCTCAAGTCTGAACGTTCAAAGATGGTTGTTATTACTTTGGCAACTTTGAAACTTGGTGGCAGTTTAACATTTTACGACAAAAGTTATATGCCTTTACCTTTTTCACAGGCCATTTCCTTATACAGTTCCACGTTTATGTTGAATATATGTTTCCATTGGTTAAGCTACAACAAAATATTCAACGGGGTTTGTTTGAAGGTTGTATTTCAGCTAAATCATCATTGGTTGTAACAGGGTTGGATCAGTTTTTCCAAGTTTGAATCTGACCTGAACTCGGGGGCTTATAAGCCGAGCGTTTGAGGTGAAGTCGACTTCAGTTGTTCCCAACTCGTTGGGGCAGTAACAAGCTTGTGTTTGAGGAAAACATCAGGGGAATTGGAAATTTTCCCACAGTTGCTTTAAATTACGTAATTTTTCCTTGAATTTTATTTACTTTTAGAAATAGCAAATAGCAACCATGTTTGCTTGTAAAGCGCTGGCGCTGATGCTGCTCGTGGCAGCTACAAGTGGGAATCCAACGCCGAAAAGTAACTTTGTGTACCCTGAAGTCAGGAGGCAGACGGATGTCATCGATGACTATTTTGGAACAAAGGTAAGTTGAGTTCAGGTTTTTGAAATTCAAGAAGAAAAATTCCAAAGCAAGTCTCAACTTTTATAGGTTGAAGATCCTTACCGCTGGCTCGAAGACGACAATTCCGAAGAAACTGCCAACTTTGTCAAGGAACAGCAGGACTTGACGGAAAAGTACCTTTCAGGAATATCCTCCAGAGACGCTATTCGGAAGCGACTCACTCAAGTATGGAACTACGATCGAATGGGAACCTACGAGAAAGTCAATGGCAAGTACTACTTCTTCCGGAACGAAGGTCTTCAGAATCAGAGGTTAGTCCGCTGTGCTAATATAGACACTTGAACCATCGAGGAAAACGTTGCTCTATGAACTCGATTTGCCGCTTCCTTCCAGCATCCTGTACGTCAAAGACTCTATCGACGGCGAAGCTCGCGTCTTCTTGGATCCCAACAAGCTCTCTGAGGATGGCACAGTTGCTATGGGATCACACACTTTCAGCCCTGACGGTTCTAAATTTGCTTACGAAATTTCTGAAAGTGGTTCTGATTGGAAAGTGGTTAGATTCCGGGACCTTGCTGTTGAAAACAAGGATTTGCCTGACGAGCTAAAGAATACTAAATGGCCTGGAGCTTCGTGGTGCAATGACGGCGCTGGAGTTTTTTATGCCGTGAGATCCATTTTTTTGCTTTTGTTTCAACTTTGATTGTATGTTCACCAGAAGGTCAAATCCATTAATTCAAAATATATTCCACTTATACAGAGATACCCAAAGAAAGATACAAAAGAAGCGGCTTCTGGCGTGACTGTCAACTCAAAAATTTACTACCACAAGCTTGGAACTTCTCAAGATGATGACATTTTGATTGCCGAGTTTCCAGAAAAACCCAAGTCGGTCTTGTAAGTTTTGATACAAATTGGAGATAATTGGTGGGAATCTGAAGGAGACGTAAATTTAATTGCTATGTTGTTTTGAAAGGTCTGGTCACGTGACCGAAGATGGTGAAAAGTTTATCATCAACACTCAAGAGTCCTTTGGATCCAACACAATCCATTACATTGACTTGACTGGTGGAATCAACGAAGAGTTGAAGAACAAAGTGGTGCCGGTGTATCCAGATGACGAAGCTGCTTATAACGTGAGTACCAGCTTAAATAGTTCAAAAAGAAGTTGAGTTCGATACTGACTGAGCCATTTTCCTGTTTATAGTACGTCCATAGCGATGGTGACACACTGTACTTTGTGACCAACGAAGACGCTCCAAGGTACAAGATAAACAAAGTTGTTCTTGAAAAAGTGGCCACTGGACAGAACCAAACTGAAGTCAAGTTGACGACCACAACGTTGCTGGCTGAAAACGACAAGGATGTTATCTCCTGGGCTTACATTTTGAACAAGTACGAAGTTGGGCTTGAGGCTTCTTACGCTATCAAGGTTGAGAATTGTAATTTTGAACGCCTTTGAATAGGGACAAGATGATCGTTACTTTAACGAGAGACGTCCAAGACGTTGTTGAAATCAGAAGTCTGAAGGACGGAAGCCTGCTTCAAACTCTGGACTTGCCGGTTGGAACCATTTCTGGATTGAAGCTTGAGGATAGTGAAGACAAAGAGTTTTTCTTTAGCGTTGTCAACAGCGTTTCTCCAGGAACGTACTTTAGGTGTGTCGATGATGATAAGGAAAAGAAAGTTGTTTGCAAGGTACGTTTCAGAGTGTTCAAGATTTTTTGAAGGCCGATATTAAAATAATGGGATCTTAACAGGTGTACCACCAAACGAAAGTGAGCAATGTGGACCTTGACGAGTTTGAAGTTAAACAAGTCTTCTACAAGAGCAAGGACGGAACCAAGATTCCGATGTTTATAACCAAGAAAAAGGTGAGGATTTCAAAGTTTTTGATGATACTGAAGCTGGGTTCCAGATCCTAATATGGAGGCATTTTTGCAGACTACACCATTGGACGGTACCGCGCCCACAATTTTATACGGCTATGGCGGCTTCAATGCGGCCTTGTCGCCTTCCTTCAGTATTACGAACCTCGTTTTCGCTGGCAATTTCGATGGTATTTACGCTGTTGCCAATATTCGTGGTGGCGGGTAAGTGAAGATTGAATCTTGAAGTTTTTCAAGATTCGAAGAACCTAAAAATTTGACTGATTCTGAAAACCATATAGGGAATACGGAGAAGCCTGGCATTTGGCGGGAAGCATGCTGAACAAACAAAATGTTTTCGACGATTTCCAAGCTGCTGCCGAGTATCTAATTGAGAACAAGTACACACAAAAGTCGAAATTGGCCATTTATGGAGCTTCTAATGGAGGAACTCTTGTCGGAGCTTGTGTTAACCAAAGGCCTGATCTTTATGGAGCTGCTGTTGCAGGTGTTGGGTAAGTAGGCGGTTGTGAGGTCATGATCAAAGGCACTTTAAAGGAAGGAAACTTACAATTGATGTGAACTTTGATAGTGTCATGGACATGCTTCGGTTCCAACACTTCACCATTGGATACGCCTGGTGCCCTGAATACGGTTGTTCGGATAACAAAACGCATTTTGAAAACTTGTACAAGTACTCTCCACTTCATAATATCAAGGTTCCACAAGACCCTCAAGTTCAGTATCCCGCTGTCATGGTGACCACCGCTGACCATGACGACAGGGTTGTTCCTGCCCATTCTTTCAAGTACACTGCGCAACTTCAACATGTTGTTGGAAGTAGTTCCAAGCAGGTGAGAGGATTGATTTTGATTCGAGGTGAATCTAAGGTATGGATGGGTGATGACAATGATAATTTCTTTCAGACAAACCCATTGTTGCTCCGAGTTGACATCAAGGCTGGTCATGGAGCTGGAAAGCCAACTTCGAAGAGGGTAAGTTTGGCACCTCCAGGTGTTTCAGAAAAGTGCTTGAATGGTATTGAGGGTTAATGTTTTGCCTTTTCGATGCAGATTGATGAATACACGGATATGTTCTCATTCTTCAGCGACCAGCTTAAGGCTCCATTCAAAGCTTGAACAAGTTTTGTGGGCTTACTGAAGCAGTTTTTTGTTATTTAATGAAACTTTAGAATATGGTATTGGATCATGAGCTTTAAATGTCGATGTGGATTGTTGGTATTCAATAAACATGTCATTCTTTAACATGGCGTTGTTTCAGCGTATGAAAAGCGTATACAATATGTGAAGTTGAAACTGCATTTGATTTTTAATTGCCAAAAGCTGCATTGATCGTATTTTAATGCGTTTGTTTACGTGCCATTGAAATGTAAACACTCGATGGCCTATGCGGCTTCTCCATTGTAGAGACAGCTGACGTGTCGTCCCATTGAATAGCAAGTGATGTGGAAGCCGCTTTGAAATACATTGGCATACATATGCATCAACACACGGCACGTGAACAGTTTGAAAGGAAAATCGAATTTTCTGTTGTCAAACAGCCGGAAAATATCAAAAATTTGTAGAAATCAATCCGTGACTAGAAACTGTAAAAACTTTTGATCAAAAAGCGGTGTGTCCGATTACGTAGACTTGTTGGGTTTTGAAGGTAAGCTGACAGACTGCAATCGCGAAATGTAAAGATTCTTCTTTCGAGAAAATTCTAGTTGACTAAATCATTTTGTTCTGAATTTCAGAAACGAAACTGTGCTTGGAATCACGATGGGCGGAAGTCAAAGTGTTGAAATACCTGGTGGCGGTACTGAAGGATATCATGTTCTGCGGGTCCAAGAAAACAGCCCGGGAGAAAAAGCTGGATTGGAGGTACGTAGCGAATTAAAGCAAAAATGCTTAAAAAACTATTCGCAAGATTCAACTGACTGAATGAGTAGAGTATTTTCATGGTGTTTTTCTTTTTCAGGCCTTCTTTGACTTCATAGTAGCAATGAACAACATTAGATTGGACCTGGATAACGACACACTAAAGGAAATCCTCAAGACGAATATTGATAAGGACGTGGAGTTGATGGTGTATTCTAGCAAGACCCAGGAAGTTAGGAAGCTAAAGATCACGCCGTCAGCTACTTGGGGCGGACAAGGCCTTTTGGGAGTTTCAATAAGATTCTGTTCGTTTGAAAATGCAGCTGAGAATGTTTGGAGGGTTCTAGATGTAAGTGAAAAATGACCTACTGCCATTGACAGTGACAGAGCTGGTTTGATTCAATAATATATTCTTTGTTTACAGGTTCAGAACAATTCTCCTGCTGAGAAAGCCGGTTTGAACTCTTATGACGACTACATAATTGGAGCGGATTCTGTACTGCATGAATCGGAGGACTTTTTCAGTTTGGTGGAGTCTCATCACGGACGACCTTTGAAGCTCTATGTATATCATTTAAGGTCGGATTCGACGAGGGATGTGACTATTGTTCCGGATCCACAATGGGGTGGTGAAGGAAGGTAAGGGCTGCGCTCGTTTCGTAACTCATAATTTACGTGCGATAGTAAAAAGTACCGAGAAAGTAATCGATGTTTTCATTGTGACTTGAAACAGTCTTGGCTGTGGGATTGGGTACGGCTATCTACATCGAATCCCTCATGTGTGGCCCGCACAAGAAGCAAAACAAGAAAAGAAGCCGCCAAAACCTACAATTTCTTCGGCATTGGGTATCAGTCCAGAGGAAAACGCGGCTGCTAGCAACGATTCGAGTCATCATGTACCGAACACTTCTGTTGCCCCAGTGGAGTCATCGCAATCAGTCACTACGAGTCCGACCGCTTCCCTGTTCGCTGCTCCATCACCAGTTGCCACCACGGCAGTTTCGTCAGCCTTGCCTTCTCCTCTAGTAGCACCCACTACAAGCACGATACCAGTTTCTTCTGCTAGTAGCCCTTTGGTTGAAATCCCGGGAATGCCTTCTCCACCTCAGACTATTACAACTCCTTTGAGTATCCCTGGAATGCCACCCATTACTGTATCGGCAACTATGGTCATGCCTCCACCGCCATCGATGACTCCGCAGGCACCTTCTCCCATAGTTCCACCAACCCCAACTTCAGCGGCTGATAATCAGTTTGTAAACATACCTCCGGCTATACCTCAGATCAGCAACTCTTGGGCCAACTTGCCACAGCCACCCCTGCAGACTCCGTATCATGGTCAAATGTTTCCTCAGTATACTCCTTCGCAGCAGCCACCGATTCTGCCCGCTAATCAACATCTTAACCTTTTCAATCCCGTTGCGAATTCGACACCGGTCTCTGGTGCTAATGAGGCAACTAATTTTGTAAAAATGTATGACCCAACACAAGCAGTAACCACAACTCAAACATAATGACAGTCATCGTAATAACTAAAATTTTAAGAGGTACTGTCGCTACGCTCGTAATTTAAATCGTGGTTTTGTAGAAGTAAATGTCGCAGCGTAGTATCAATGATACTTCAGGATTTTGGATAGTTAATTGATAAGTACATTTTATGTGTATGCTGATTAAATCAAGACAACAGCAATTGCGAATAGTTGGTTACAATCTTTGTTTACTAAAAATCTTTGCGTATAAATACAACCGTTTGTTCGAATGATGTAAATAATTCTATGATATCAAGAAGATAATCTGTCCAATTAGGTTGATATAAAAATACATTTTTCACTTAAAAAGCTTAAAGCCTTTGCTTATCATGTCGAAAGCATCTCCTAAAGCTCAAAAAGCATTATCATTTATCAGATTGATTCTAAACCGCTTTTGTGAACAAGTATGGTTTTGCTGCGTTATAACCATGTCTTCCGAATTGTTCTATCCATACCTTTTTTACGGCCTTTTTGTCTTGTGGCTTGACCAATCCAAGAGCAGCGAGCTCATTCCGTAAATCTTTACCACAAAAAGCACCACTTGGCCCTTTCTGTGACAACCTCAACAAAAACTTGTTGAAATCTTCATTCATGGCTGAATATAGTCTCTCAAACTCTGCTTTTCCCATGATCGGTTGTTTCATTGCGAGACAATCTTTAACTTCTTTCTTAGCGATGAAATTTTGTGCTGAACTTGTCTTGGTTATTCCTGAGTTTGAGCCTTGCTTTCGTTTCTGGGTCCGCCTGACACCAGCCGCATTGTGCTCAGTGAAGGAAGTCTCCTTTGTCTTTGAGCCAGACGCTTGAGGATTCAACGGAACACGCTTCTTCCCCCGGAGGCTATCATCGGCATTTGATGTTTTGGAATTTCTACGCCTGTTATGATGAGACGGAGGATCAAAATGGGTTGCTGTGATGTTGGCCTCACTTTGTTCTTCTGAAGTTCGGTGTCGGACTTTGCTCCTTTTATTTCCTTCATCTTCCGACAACGACGAACCAGGACTGGAAGAGTTAGCATCATTGACGCTGAGACTGCTAGAAGCTTTTGGATTGCTGCCTTCGAGGTCACGCTTCTTGCTTTGACGAGTCCTGTTAGCAATCGAGCTGTGAGAGCTATTCGACATTCGGGATCCATTAGATGATGCTCGCCGAAGTGGAGGACGAAACTGAGCTCGCTCGTCTTCATCTTCGCTATCCTTTTCTTCTGAAGTTTGGTGACTTTTTTGCTTTGTGTGATTTTCTTCATCTTCTGACAACGAGGAATCAGAATTGGACGAATCATGCCCATTGACTCTTGGACTGTCAATAAGTTTAGTGTTGCTGCCTTCGATCTGATGATTTTCAAACTCCTTTCCAGATTCCCTTCCATTCAGTGGTTGTTCTTCATCCTCACTATCGATTTCCAAATGGAGATCTGAATCGTCAGGATCTCCTATATCGTATTGTTGCGGTGATTCGAGTACATCGCCGAGATCACCGTAGCTCGCCATTTCGTCGTCTTCATTTTGCTCTGCAACATCCATTTCACTTGCTTGATCAAAAGCAACTTCATTACGATCATCAAAGTTTTCATCTTCAAGTTCGGAGTGCATAACTTCGTCGTCCTCGATCTCCTGAGGGTACGCTGACCTACTGGTTGAAGTACTAGCTCCGTTTCTGCCGGGTTCCGCCGGCGCTGGGTTAAGAAAGCTGTCCCTAGCTTGGTCGTTAACTTGCATATTCGGACCGAATTCCGCTGGTTCTTCTGCTAGCTGTTCTCTCCGTAATCTATCTTGACGGTATTCAGCCGCCAACCTATCCGTCCTTTCTCTGTCCAATAATACTTTCGGTTGCATGAGATCGATGAAGCGCCTTCCTTCCGTTACCTTGCCTGCAAAAACACCAAACACATGATGAAACCTAATCTTATCGCATTGCATTTAGCGTGTTACTGAGATGGCTTACCTTTTATCACTGAACAGGACTTCGCTGAATCAAGTAGTTTCTTGTGAGGAACTGACGGCAAGCCATCAGACTTTTGTTTTTCGAGTGCAGCTCGCAGTAAATCAAAGAATCGGTCCCTTGGGGAAACTTCTTCATTGGGTTTTCGACTTCGAAAGGAAGCCTCGCGTGTATCCGGTGGTTGAGATGTTTGCTCCATAATACTGCTACTCCCTGAGGCGCCTTCATTTCCGCTTGTTCCTATCATCTTCTCAGGTAGATCGTTTGGCTGTAAAGAATCCTGCTCAAATAACTTGCGACGAGCTGTCTGCCGACTAGATTGTCCACTACTCTGGTCACCACGGCTGTTGGAGGATGCTCCGGTAACTTTGTGAACGACTTTGGGAATTGAAGCTTCCGGCGAGGCTGAAGCTCGATCTCGGATACTAGGTGATTCTTTCCTCGTCTCGAGATTCATGTTTGACGGGATGCTCTTGTTGCTGCTGATATTCTTTAATGAAGCCCTAGATTTCCGTTTTGAAGTGTCTGTTTTTGGGGGATGAAGGTTCTCTCTCGTTTCATCCATCAAAACGGAAAAATCACTTAGCGTACCTAGAATATGAATGGTAACGATTAGCTAAAGTAATACGTAGTAATAATAATAACGAACTAGCTTGAATCGCTCTCGCTCTGCTAGCAAACATGAGATAATGAGATCTGACTATGGCAACATTAAAAAGGCTCAAAAACTATACCAGAATTGCGAAAATTAGAGTATGAAATTGCCTTCTGTACCCCCGTGGCCGTGGCATAAAAAGGTCCGAAGTTAGCACGTATTACTACTGCAAATGCACGGAAGCAAGTGACCACGCCACCAACTCGCAATGCAACCAAAAGGTCTGTTTCGCTGCTTCTCGGTCCGGCCACCGGCTGCGTCTACTCAGTGTTCAACATGCAAATGGCGTATGTGATTCATAGACCGCACACGAAACCCACATCTAACTATAAATTTTTTGAAACATATCTAAAACCTGTTTTTGTCCGCATGTTTGTCCTAAAAAAGATGTTGCTCGAGTTTTAAAAAGTGAAAAACACAATTTGAAGCTAATTTAGATTAACTACGCCTTATCAGATATGCATTGTCAGGCCTAAGAACGGTTTTACCAGCCTAGCGGAGCGTTCGAGCAGGTAACCTTTCGAATAAATTTGATACTCACCACTCTCGTCGATAACTTCTACGTCAGAATTCTCACAAACTGCTTCCTCGTCCTCATGAGAGTTGTTTGGACTGAAGACCTCTGATGCCAAGGATATGTGATTCCCAAGTGAGTCGTTTTTCTTTTTAGCCGAGTTGGTAGTGTGATTGGTAGTCACCACATTAACCAGATCTTCGTCATCTGTGAAAAGCTCTGATTCCAGAACTTCTGTCACATCGTGCGCAGTCGAATGATTGTTATGGAATATTGTTGCATCAACAATATTATCTTCTTCTTGGCTTATTCGTGAAGACTGGAATACAGAACGGTCGTTCTGCATTTCGAGCCTCCTACCGGATTTGCCCTCATTAGCTTTTCGATTTTTGGAGATGGCGTCCATTACAGATGCTAGATTATCAGAAGAAGCTTGAAGTTCTTGTGAGCCACTATGCGGTTCTTGCGGCTGGACTCTGGATACCCTCTGTACTGAACTGTTACCGTTGGCGCTTTTACTTTGTTTGGAATGATTTGAAGGTCCAGCACGTATGGACATCTTCGGTGAAGGTATAGCCTTCTCGTTCGGATACTTTTCTTGAGATGAGGATGATGTGTCGAACAGGTTTCTGCTAGTGTGTTCACGCTGCGACTGTCCGCATTGATCAGCTAATACTGTTGAATAACGCTGTGCATTAGAGTGGCGCGATCTGGAGCTTTTTCTAGTCGTGGTCATGACGAGAGCATCCGGGTCGATACCACTGCCAGAACTAGAACTAGAACCTCGCTCATCTCTGGCGGTGTTGTTCGAGGCTTCGAATCTGCTTTCTGGAACTTTTCCTCTCTGGTTGATTCGTACAACGCCCGGTGTGAAACTGGTGGAACTTGTCCTATTCATCCCCGCGGCTAGAGCATCCGGGTCGATACCACTGCCAGAACTAGAACTAGAACCTCGCTCATCGCTGGCGGTGTTGTTCGAGGCTTCGAATCTGCTTTCAGGAACTTTTCCCCTCTGGTTGAGTCGTACAAGGCCCGGTGTAAAACTGGTGGAACTACTTGAGTTTCTTTCAGCCAAGACTCTTAGAAGAGCAGCTGCATCTATGCCACTACCAGAGCTACTGTGATGCCCATCACTGTGGCGACTATTAGAGGACCCCTCTGAAAGATTTCGAGCTGGTTTCGGTTTCACAAGCCTTTTAAGTCGTACGTTAGGAACAAACGAATCCTCGTCTGCATTCTGCAACTGCCGAGTTAGTGCACTTTGGTCAAACACACTATTGTCACTATCAACGGGAGCTGTATCTTCAAAAGAGTGAGCCCCGGTAGAGCTTCTGGTAGAACTTTTTCTTCCGGATCCATGTTTACGTAGAAGGTGACGAACACGTCCTGTCTTCAAGAGCGATTCATAAGACTCATCTTCTTGGCCTGACGGGTGCTTTTCAAAAGCGTGCCTCAATGCATCAGGGTCAATTCTGCTTGAATTTATATCTGAGTCGCCATCCCCATTTCCAAGTAGAGAACTTCCACTAGGTTCCTCCATCGTGTAGCTTGGCCTTTTCTATGAAAGTCAGTAATTGTCGTGTAAACTTTGTAAAGTCTGTTTGCTCTTTTTAATTAGAAATTGCACTTTTGCTCCACTTACAGAACTAGATCGTCGCTCATTTCTTCTTCTAACTACTCCTGACATGGAAGGTAGCGAGTCAGTGTCTTCGTCTTCATCTTGCATTTTCATCAAAAATTCTTGGAAGCCAGGACCGAATCGATCATCGTCATCGTCGACATCCATCCCACTAGGTTCCCGGCCAGGTGAAAAAACTGGAGTGGTCCCTGTAGCTCTTAGCTGCGATCAATTGTTGAAATCAATTATTGAAACCTTGATCTTTCTTCTGGTTCGGAGCAAGTATGAAGTACTCGGGGTGAAACATGGCCACCTTTGCTTACCGTTTCCATGCTAGCAGTGCTCGTTCCACTTTGGTCTCTGTAATGCTTTTTCCCCTTCCTTCTACCATCCCGTCCATATTCCCCATTTTCTTCCATCTGTAGGAAAACCCTGATTAGTTACACTATTATGAAAATGATACCAAACATCAACTTTCAGTTGGTCAGATGCTCAGAACCTTTTCCAGTTTAATTCACAAGTAACATTTGAAGACATTAAACTTTTACCTTGTTTTCAAAACCGCGTGAAGTACGCCGAGAAATTTTACAGGCAACAAACAAGGTTGCAGCACAAATTTTCCGCAGAGCAAAATTCCATTTGACTCTCTGTCACGCCAACTTTCAGCTTACGCTTCTACTGTCGATATTTATACAAAATATCGAAACTCGTTACTCACTGTCACTAATAATTAACTTTAATTCTTCATAAAATTAGTGTGTTTTTAATGTTCAATGAACACTAAAAGGCAGAACTGACCAAAATTGGTTTTCCTCAGACACTAACCGCCAAAGCATCAGCCGCTCTCCATCCCGCCCAAATGCGTTTTCCCACCATGTAGTTTTCTCTCAAAGTTGCGGGAAAATTCAAACTGGCGCAGGATTTAGTCTGCTCTCGGCAGGGAAGGTCACGCATCATGTGGTCGAGATAAACAGGGCCAAGTGTACACGATACTTCACACAAAGCTGAACGCGTTAGCATGTCCATGAAGCAGAGGTGGATTTGTTGACTGTCAGACCGTAGCATATGCATCGCCACGTCAGTTGCAAAAGTCAGCTTGCACCTGGGTTAACGCTACGTTACTGATTTAATTGCGATTTGATTCAGTAGTGATCAACTCCCAAGTGATTTCAGGTAAAAATGTTGTTAATTAATACTTGAATATGTTCATGGAAAATCAAATGCACAAATTAAATCCATGACATTAATTTTTAAACCTGTCTAACTCAGTCTGAATGTGTTTGTTGATTACAGGATTCTTAAATACCGCTCAAACTTTGATTCCTGCCTTGCCAGCCGGGTAATAGCAAAGACTATTTAAAGGTAATTCAACGCTTATTTCTTCGTGGATTATGTATGGGTCTGAAAAGATCTTTGGGCTTGAACTGGACGGTATTTTGGAGATACCGGCACCGGCTAGAAGACCAGAAGTTACTATGTACTATGAAGAATCAAAATATATATTAGAGGATGCTGAAATTTCGTATTCATTTAGATTTAAGAGAAGTGCTTAGATGAAGGGACTTTATTGCATTGTGATTTGTTAAACTGATGTGAGTTTTGACTCTCCTTACAGATGATTACTGACGTACAATTAGCCGTATGCGCCAATTTGCTGGGTGCTGGGCTATTCCTACTCATCGTCCTATACCACTACATTGCTGCTAATCATGTGCAAAAACCATCAACGTAGACACTGGTAAGCCCAAGTTTGTCGAACAGTTTTCATTTTTGTATATCGAAACGCGGTCTGAATGATTGTTTGAATGCTTGATTCATAGATAATGGAGGACGGACCCGAAAGGAGAAACGCGTCACTTGCTGAGGGCAATATGACCAGTCATCAAGGACACCTACCAAGATTAAGGCGCATATAATGTACATTCGCTACTATGCTAATCATCAAACCTGTTTAGGTTACTTTTCTTGTTATTTAATCATCAGTTAAAGGTTATTTTCATCCAGGTTCTCTAACAGATGTATCGTGATAGTTTGTACGTATTAAACTTGTGATCAAGTAAGCGGCAGTTCAAAGTTTTGTAATTCAGGACGAAGTAGTTGGCAGTTTATCAGAACAGCGTTTTAGACAGTATCATTCCAGGAGGAAAAGGTAGTAACGAGGTGAAGTTTAGGTGCATAGTTTTGTAAAAGAAGGTGAACACATCGACATTCTGGTCAAACTACAAAGAAAGGGGAAAAAGTTATGTAGAGTTAAGCTTGACAATTATCTATGTCACTAATAGTCTTTTTAACTTACGACTTTAGAGTCAGACTTTCCCTCTCCATGTCCCGAATCCAGATCAACTCGAAGTAACAGAGGATTGTACTAAACAGACAAGGGAGACAGTGATAATCAGTTTTCAGCGATGATTTCTTGCGAATGCCTGAAAAATACCTACCTGTCTAGGACTACTTCCAATAGTATGCTGTAGTTCTGCGACATATTTGAACGAATGAGCAGGAACGACTCTGTCATCTCGGTCGGCAGTAGTCACCAGGATTGCAGGGTACTGAACAGCTTCATCATTCGGCACCTTGATGTTGTGGATTGGCGAATATTTGATCAGAGTTCTGAAGGCTGACTCGTTGCTGGAACAGCCGTATTCGATGCACCAGTGGAAGCCTGCAGTAAACTTTTGGAAACGCAACATGTCCAAGAGCCTGTGAACACAATGATTGTTGAATTCACTGTTTGGCTAATGTTTTTGGAAGTTTTCAGATATCTTACCCAACATCAACATTGGCAGCTCCAAACAACTCAGGCCTCTGGTTTATACAAGCGGCGACCATCAAACCTCCATTAGAAGATCCAGTAGCAGCCAGTTGTTTCGGATTAGTATAGTTTTCTTCGATAAGGTACTCGGCAGCTGCTATGAAGTCATCAAAGACATTTTGCTTCTTCTCTCTCCTGCCATCTTCATGCCATGTTTTACCGTATTCTCTGTAATTTTCAGAATCTCAAGGATCAGCAACGAAGTACTACTGCTTTGGTATCAAATTTCCGATTCGGACCAGCTCTTACCCGCCTCCACGGACATTCGCTGTTGCATAGACTCCACCAAAAGCTTGTAGGAAAAAGAGCTTGGTAATTGAAAACGAAGGCAGATAGCTGACACCGAATCCGCCATAGCCTCGAAGTATCGCTGGAGCCAATCCGTTTTGGGTGAAGTTCTGAACAAGAGAAACATTTACACTCCAGTACTGACATTCACAAGTGTCACTAAAAGCTTTGCTTACTTTGTGATGGACGATTGACATTGGTATCGCAGTACCATCTTTACTTGGATAGTAGACCTGAGTCGTTTTGAAGTCGTCCAGATTGATGTTGTCCAACATGACCCTTTGGTGGACCTGTTGAGTAAACATTGGTTCTCAGCTCAGATTGACAACAAAGTACTCACTCAGGACAAACTTACCTCGCATTCAAAGGACTGCTTGACTAGATCACAACGGTAAATCGTTCCTGGAGTCACTTGAGATTCATACTTGACAAAGAACTCTGTATTGTTCTTCTTGCCTCCAGAAAAGTTGGAAATGCTTCCTGGTTCACCGGTAATGTTTCGAAGCTGAATTTCGTTCCCTTCAAGATCAACAATTTTCAAAAAGTTGCGGACGTCAGCGAGGTAGCAGAGCACAAAGTATTTTCTGAAAATTCGTCATCAGTATTTGTGGGTTTTGTTTCAGAATCTTCCAATTGTAAATTGTATTTCAGATTCAGTCACACTTACCCGCCTACAAGACTTGCCCAAGACAAGCTGGCTTTTGGATTTTCGGCAATGACAACTTGAGTAGCCGGCTGAACTGGTTCCGACGAAGACGAATTTTTTGAAATTTCCATGAACTCTACAAAATCCAAGGAAATGATGTTGTTATTGGTCGCATTTTTGCCAGACAAGAAGTAAAAAGTTTCGTTGATGTTGCCCAAGTACTAGAAGACAGAATGGTATCAGCAATCTAGCAACTAAAAGGCTTAATATATTACTTTTCAGAACTTCAAAAACTAACCTCAAACTTAGCTTCCAGCACATTCGGGAACACTGGAACAAACTTGTCCTGCAACCCTTGGCCGATTGGTTCACCATCAACCAGCGGAGCAATGTAAACAGCATTGGGCTCGTAGTCTTCGTAAATGTTGAGAATGAGGTACTTGCCACATTGAGAGACTTCGGTTTCACTGAAATCCATAAACAATTCACTATTAGAAAACCTTCACATTTCAGGTGTTTCAAGGGTTCGTATAATTAAGCCTTACGGCAGCCAAGTTGGATGCTCAGGCGACTCCCAAACCAGAACGTCTTGAGATTGATCAGTCAATATTTTATGGTAAAAGATACGTCGATTTTGTGAAGACACTTTTCCGTCCTTGTCATTTGGATATTGCTGAAAATTCATAGTGTTGAAAACTCTATCAACAGCAATCTCGAAACTCTGTAAGAACTAGAACTTACCGGATAGAAGAACCCTTGAGAATCTTCCGTCCAAGAATACAATACGTACTTGACCCTCTGAAGAACGTCGGGCAAGTCCTCACCACTGGTCACATTTCGAACCTTGGCCTTCTTCCAGTCGCTCCCGCCTTCTGAAACCGAGTATACGAGAAGACTTCCGTCTTTGGCGAACCTGTGGTCACTGTAGGCTACAACGCCCGCTTCTGATTCCAGGTTAGCGTCCAGCAAAACTTGAGGTTGGGCGTCCAAGGACTCTTGCCGCATATACAGAACACTGGAATGGATCCATGTTTTTGTAAAATTCTTTTCAAGATTGCAAGATTTTACTATAAGATCCTTAACTTACTCTTGATTCTGACTTCCGTTGTTAGCCATGAAGAAGTACCGATTGCCATACTTGCTCGGTGCCGAGAACGCCGGGTAGTTCCAGACGACTTGCATGGATTCCCGAATATCAGCTCGCTCAGGGATCTCGTCCATGTACTCGTCCGTCAACTTTTTCTGGGCTTTGATGAACCGTTTGGTGTTGTAGCTCGTAGGGCTTTCCAGTGACCGATAAGGGTCCAGAACCTGGAGAAAAACAATTAAGTTCCTGGCATGGTTTTCAAGCAAGTATACCTTCAATGAAAACCCCACTCACCTGAGTACCGAAATAATCGTCGACGAACTTGAGGTCTCTGTGAGTCTTCGGATACTTGATCCTCTCGCCCATTGTAGCAAAGAAGACTGTACACGCCATTAGCGTCATCAACGCGAGTTCGAAGTGTAACGCCATTTTGAAATGTCTTGACGGTACCACGTTCTGAAGAACACTGATTCAGCTTCCAGTCTCGAGTCTGGAGCGGAAGTTATTCGAGACAGCTTTCTGATATAATCAAAGCTCTGATGCCGGCGGAGCTCGCCGGATATCTGAACTTGTTCTTACTTACTGATAGCTGATCTAATGAGCTGAGCCAGAACTTGACATTTGGACTACAGGTCTTTGGGGATGAGAATCAGGAATAGCAAAAGTGGCAAAAAGATTATGGTAATTCGCAAAGCCTTGGACTTAATCGTATGTATCTGTAGACGTTGCTTTGTTAACTAACAGGAATTAGACGAGATTTTAAACTACTACTACTACGACGACTTCTGGTATATGATATGATATGATGGCATCAAAACGATCTGATCAACACATCCTTATCCGACGTCCATCTTCTCATCAACCTCTTAAACTTTACATGCAAACTTGATGCTCAACACTTGAGCTCAAGGTGAACGAGGTATGCTCTTCGAAATTGTTTGCCAAAACTATAGTGGTTCTTCCAGAGAATCAGTTAATACTTGGGTAGTGCCGAAAGCCTGAGCAAATATCTAACTTGTTAACAAGTTGTTAACCTGGTGCAAAAAATCCTGTCTGATTTGATATGTACAGCGAAATTGTCATACTAACTAATGGATCTGACTAAATCTTCTAATAGTAAATGTGACGGATACTACTTATAGATTTTGGCTTTTTGAATTGATTATATAAGATTATTTAATGGCATGAGTTGATATAAGGCAGTTTGTCAGTCATAAATTCATGAGTACCTTAAAACTAAAATTAATTTAGAATTACATGATCGTCTATCGTACAGTTTCTAGAATCTAGAAGAGCATGTGAGCACCACAGCAGCGTTTCTGAAAGTTACTATAAACTGGCAATAAGCAAGCCTAGTCTGAACGAATCAGACTTGTAGAGAATAACAGTGACATTAAGAATAACGTATAAAAGTCACATAATTAAGGTACATATCAAGGTAAATTCCTCAGAACTACTCATAATCTTGTACCCGTTTGACCAGAAACGGCTACTACTGAATCTAAAAAACTGGTATAGTACAAAATCTTCCAGCATACTTGAGCAAAACTGATATCTGACGTACTAGCGTCAAAAGAAAAAGGTAAATTCTGTCGTATAACAAAATATAGACATTCTAAACTACGGCTATTTTTATAGATTGCGGTACTACATTTGTAAACTTAACTCCCCGAATTCACTAGTACGAATCGGGACTAGAACTTTTCGATCGATGAGCAGTCATACAGAAACACGGAGGCCCCCAAATCTAACTGAAAGTGGGGGGACGGTTGTAGTCGATCATGGGAGGTACCTGAGAAACAAAAACTAATTAGTTTAAAAAAATTGGACACTGGAGAATCATGTTGATCCAAGTTTGGCACTTACGTTTTGATAGAGTTGATTCTGGTACACAATCCTAGCAGGCCCACTTTGAGCGTAATACACGGTAGCAGCTGCATTTGGATCTTGAACAGAAGCTGGTTGAGCAAAGACGACTTGTTCGAACCCTGGAGGAGGTGCTAGCGGCTGCTGCTGGTACATGACATTCTGGTCATATGCTTGGTGGGGCTGTTGAAGTTGGGCATACATGATTTGCTGGTCAAAAGTGGCCGCTGGTTGTGGTCGATTCTGGAGCTGCTGCTGCTGTTCTGTCGATGGTTGCACGAAGACTCCGAACGAGTGTGGCATGTTTCCTCGGAACTGATTGTTACTGGTGCTCAACTCTGCACATCCTGAAGTCGGTGGTGGTGGTGGTGGCAACTGGCTGAGAGATATTCCGCTCATAGGATTGTATCCGGGCACGAATTGGACCAACGGAATATCAGGCTGAGGTTGAGGTGGCTCATAGCTGCAGCTCGCCTGCTGTGCAAGAGTTTGCTGCCTGGCAACAGCTTCAGGATACAGTGCAGCATACTGGACTGGAATGACCGGCATTGCTATTTGCTGGTTAGGACTGAATTGACTCGTCTGGAACTAAAAATGGAAACAAACTTCAACTTCGAGTTCATTTCAAGAGCAGAGTAATGATTATAATTAAAACTACAACTTACAAAGTCTGGTCCCAGCTTGGTGTAAAAAGGCCGATTCATCCGCTGCACATAGCCACGCTTCCAGTTGACCACCAAAAGGTTCCCGTCAAAAACACACCCATGCATTTTGTTGATCACAGCCTGAGCGTTGTCGAACGTGTCGAATTGAGCTTGAACATACTTCTTCTTGAAAGCGAGCGTAAGAAGGCCATTATTTCCAGCATTGTTCAAAAACTGCTTCAGATCTTCTTCCTTTGACATTGGGTTGACATTACGAATGCGCAAAGTTCTTGGCTGTGATTCAGAAAAATGAGAACATTAAATTAGCTTCTGGAACTGATCAGTCAACGTTCTGAATCATGTATCAAATTAAAACTTACCAAATTTTTGTTCTCAGCCGGTAGAGCCCAATCAACGTACAGAGTCGTGCCATTGTACGAAGCCTTGCGTTCCAAGATCCTCTTGCGTGCAAGTGAAGCAGCCCTAAAACAGTTTTTGTTAGTGTTTTGAAATTAATGAAATGATTACAACTTTAGAATCCCTATCGATGACTTACTTATGGTCTCCAAATTCCAAAAAAGCGTACTGCTCCTCCAGAGACTTGCTGTTCGGATGAATGGTAACTCGAATGATCCCAGCCAACTTCGAACTCAATTCTTCATAAATACTCATAGCTGTAGCCCCCAAGGGAAGCGGTCTGATAAATAGTTTCTGGTTCTCAACGCTCCGCTGGACCCGAATAGGTTTTCCTGTAATAGACACATGAAAATTACGCTTCTCAAACTGATTTTTCAGTCAGTTACACACACACACCAAAAAGTAGGATTTTAGAATCTTACCATCAATTTCATGACCATCCATTTGCTTGATTGCTGCATTGGCTTCTTCCAGAGTCGCATATTTGACGAAACAGTAGCCACGATTTTCACCAGTCATGCTCAGCATCAAACGGAAAGTGTAGATAGTCCCGCATTTGGCAAACAAAGGAAACAAGTCTTCTTCAACAATG
>JAQGBJ010001157.1:0-26027 GCA_034698345.1 Sphaeridia pumilis | reverse complement strand
AACAAGAATTACTCAAAAATTCCTATTTTGAAGGGAACCAGGGCACTTCAAAGTGTCAAAAACAGACAATTTTGGGCAGAGATAGGTTTGAAATTGGCGCGTGGAGCAAGGAATGGTACGGATGGTTCGGTGTTTGAAACTCAAGGGGCTATAAATACGACTTTAGAACTTTGTACCCGACGGTGTCGGATATCGGCTCACTTTTAAATTATGCTAGTCTTTGTTGCCATTTAGTCGAGAATTTCAAATCAAGCCCCGTACAATTGCCGTTTTTTCTCTGAAGGGGCTAACCCTTGGGAGCCCTTGTGATACTTTCTAGATGTCCTTGGGTCCCTTCCATGTCTTCGAGAAGTTTCAGCGTTTTTGGAAAGCCGTAGGCCGAGTTATAGTTGAAAATCGTAAAAATTCCCAAAATTTAACATGGGCAAGATAGGAAATCGAAATTTTGAAACGCTGTTGTGGCCAAACGAAGGGACATTTTCAAGAACGGACTTCTCGCCTGAATTGCCTTTGGGACCCTTAACGTTCAGGCCAAGTATAAAGAAAATCCAAGGCAAAAAGTTTTTCGACGTCAAAAAATCGCCAAAATGGCAAGGGGTTAGCCTTCAATTTTTATCGATTTTTCGACGTCAAAAAACGTTAGGATTCGGATTTTCTTTAAACTTGGCCTGAAAGTTAAGGGTCCCAAAGGCAATTCAGGCGAGAAGTCCGTTCCTGAAAATTCCTCTTGGTTTGGCCCCAGCAGGACTTTGAAGGGATACTTGCCTATCTTCCCCATGTTAAATTTCGGAACTTCAAAATTGGAAGTGCTGTAACCGGGCCTAAAGATTTCCATAAAAGCTGAAACTTTTCACGAACATAGAAGGCACCCAAGGGTCCCTCAGCAGTATCCCAAAGATTACCTCCAAAGAGTTCTTCAGCTTCAAAAAATACTTTTTCTTCTGCCGTAAGATAACATTGCATTCCTTGACCAAAAACACCAGTGATCCGACACCGAAAATCCACGGGCATGAAAATCAAGTCTGCTTTCCAAGCCAATTCTTGACCTTACTACCTTGACCTGGGTTTACAGGGCCTGATAGTGAAAAAAGGCAGAAATTCTGTGTAAAAAGTGACATGGTTTGTAAACTGGATTGTAAAATTCGACGTTATTTATGAAATGAATAATGATCACATCTGACATCGAAGCCTTTAAACAATGTAAGTATATAATAAGAATCAACTACCAAACCATCGTGACGGGCTTCAAAACGGAAGTTGAACATGATTGCGTAATCAGTATTCGCCGAGGCTTATCATTTCTGCTTCATGCTAAACATTGCAAACCTTCTATCGACAGTTAGCTGACATCCTGTCTCATCAATTATTCGCAAGTTCACTTCATTCCCACTTTTCAAGGTGACGATATGTAAAAAAACTTGGATTCCATTCCAGAAGCGTGTAATAAGTAGTCCAAGAACATGACAAGTGGTTTTTCTACTTGCTCGTTTACTTTCGTGGTTAGAACGCAGGAAAATCTAGTCAACTAGTTGACTTTGTGGTTGATTTGCACTAAAAGCCACAGATTTTGCACACGCCCGTACAGCAAGGTTGCAGTTCTCGAGAATCCAACAACCGATCAGGAAATGATGGCCCGAAAATCCATTTCCGTTTGAATTTTCCCCGTCACACCTACAACTATCCGCTGCACCATGTTTTACCAAGGCCTGAAGCGCGGCTTGTTGGAGGCCCAGTCGATCATGACTTCCCTCGCCGAAGAGGAGGGCTGGGCCCAGATTTCAACACGTTGTATCGCCTACTGCAGTTCCGGAAAACTTTCGCGCCCAGATCATGTCAAGATTTACTATTGTGAAGATACGCACGAGTTGGTTTTGTTGTTGTTGGCGGATGATGCTGTGATTCACGGTGAGTTGATTTTTTAGCAAATCGCTATCTTCAGAAAAACTTGGAAATTTGAGACTCGACTCTTGTTTTACAGTGGACGTTTCGAAAATTCGGGAAATCCGACCTGGAAAAGTATCCACAGCTTTTGAAAAATACAAGAAGGATGTCAGAGATCTCAAAACTTCGCATTGCTTCAGCTTGTTGTACGGCGATGGATTTGTCCTCAGCTGTATTGGATTTACTGGTATAAAAACAACTTTTGGAAATTTCAAAATCTCAATTGTAGAACTGATTGATCAGATGATTTATAATTCCGTTTTTAGCTCCTGACGAGACGGAATCTTCCCTCGTTCAATACAAGATGCGTCAGCTGATCGACAGAATCTTGAGCTACGAACAAGTTGTGGATTGTTGGTTGAACAAAGCGTTTAATATGATGGCATATGCTCGGCGGAATTCTAGAATTTTGTAAGTTGATTACATTACTGATTGGTTGAATTTTAGCAATTGGATAATTTTTATTTTGATTTTGATTTTTGAAACAGCAAAAAGGAGCTAACGATAGGCTGGGACAAGCTCAAAGCATTCACAATGAACATCAAGTATCCGACCAACATCCACGCGGTCCAGGACCAACTTACAGGTTTGAGTCTGACCGTAAGTGTTCATGATGGAATCGATCAGACGACCTTCCGCAAACTCGTCAAAAGTTGGATGCATTCCAATGAGGTACACTTCGAAACTCCTCTTCAAAATTTTGATCTGAAACTAACGACGATTTGTATGCTTTCAGATATTCCGAGACTCATTTTGCGAAGCAGTCCCAGCAATGCCTCGAAACGCCCTACGACTTCGTCGAAGCCAGTTTGCTACCTTCATCTCGAGAACGCAGAATGAAGCCTTCCGGGCGACCAATATTTATGATGGGATTTCGATGGATCAGGATGACTTTAGCAACATTGAGGTAATCTTGGTTAATCTACGTCAAAAATAACACTTGCTTAAAAATGTAGCTTCTTTAGGCTGTCAACTACCTGTTTTCGGAACAAAATAGCATTTGGGACTACCAACGCTATGGAAGCGTTCGTCCGGAAGACATGGATCAGCCTCTGTCACATTATTGGATTAACACATCACATAACACGTGAGTTTTGCTTGTTTTTGAGATTTGTTCCAAGTTCTATAACTTTAGCTTTGATTTCACAGCTACTTGACCGGACACCAGCTGATTTCGGAATCCTCCGTCGAAGCGTACATCAGAGTCCTGCGGATGGGCTGCCGAAGTCTGGAACTTGACTGTTGGGACGGGCCCAACGGCTACCCTGTAATAACACATGGAAATACATATACAACTGTGATCCAGTTCATCGATGTCGTTCATGCTATCAACGAACACGCGTTTGCGGTTTCAGAGTAAGTTGAACCAATAGCTGTGGCTTTTCAAGCTCGAGAATTTAAAAATACCGCGCCTTTTCCGTTCCAGCTACCCTGTGATTCTCAGCATCGAAAACCACTGCAGCGTCCGCCAGCAACAATTAATGGCGCGAAAGTTCCGTGAAATCTTTGGTTCGAAACTGGTCACAGCGCCCCTTGACGAGAACGAGAGCAAACTTCCCTCACCAAACGCTCTCAAAGGTCGGATTCTGATCAAGGGGAAAATCATTTTGGCAAACAAGCAACCCTCGACCAGTATCAAAGACAATATAAAAATGATCACTTTGGCGGGAAAACTGTACTTGTGTACCAAGACGCCAGGGAGCGCTCCGATTTGGGCGCCTTACTTTTTCGTCCTCACTTCGAACCAAGAGCTTACTTATACGGATCTGCCGTCGCCGCAGGCGACGGCAGCGCCCTCTGAGAATGAGAATGTAAGCTCTATGCTTTTCTTCATCATTTAGAAGCGTACCAATGAAACTTACTTTTACAGCAAGTGAAAGTTGAAACGCTACACAAGAACGAGCCTTGGTATCACGGCGCCATCTCTCGGCAACAGGCGGAAGTACGGCTCAGGCAAGCTAATGTTATTGGCGGGTTTCTTGTTAGAGACAGTGAAAATGTGCCTGGAAATTACGCGATTGCGTATTTGTAAGTTCTGAATTTAAATTAATTAAATTTTCTTCAAGTTTTCCTCAAGTTTTTAGTATTTTAAATTAAAAAATTACTTGTTTCAGATCCCCTGAAAATAAAATTTTGAGCTACCGAATCGTGCATCGAAAGCCTGGAAGCGAACAAACTCAATACTACTTGCATCCCACTAAAACTTTTGAAAGTTTGTATGCTTTGATTTGTTTTTATCAGCGGAACCAAATTACAGGCGAGGTACTTTTTCAAAGTATTTTTTGTTGAAATCTAAGACTTTAAAATTGTAATCCTAAAATTGTATTTTTCAGAAAGGCCACGTGGTCAAAAAGCTTGAGACCCCAATCTCGCCCATGACTGAAGTCGACTGTGAGAATGAAGAATGGTTCTTCAACATGGACAAGAATGAAGCTGAGTCGATCCTCTCGGTGTTTACGATAGATGGCGTTTTTATGGTTCGGCCGACGTCTAATTCTGATGAGTACAAATACGTCATTTCCTTCAGGTATGCAACACCTCAGATTACCAGAATTGTTGAAATGTGATCTTCAAAAATGCAATAATTCCTTGGATTCAGGGCCAACGGTAATGTGCGCCACATGCGCGTTCGCTACGAAGCCGGAAGCCACGTGATCTCAAACCAAGGCTCGAATATTCTCTTCCGGAACATGCGAATGCTCGTCGATTACTACAGAGACAAGAATTTTTATAAAGGAATCCAGCTCAGCGAGCCCCTGACCAAAGCTATGCACGAGAGGGCGCTGAGCGCCCGGGGAGATGTGGCGGTAAGTGTTGTAACTAAATCTTGATTTTAAAGCCTGCGCTCTTACTATTGTCTCTGACCCTTTCAGCTCCTCTCTCAAGTCGCGCACAGCGGCGCGCAATACGTCGAAAGCGTTGACCGCCTTCAAGCGCGCGCCACGTGCACGTACGTTGGAACCAATCCAAACGAGCTTTCGTTCCAAAAAGACGATATTATCCATAACGTCCGCAAGATCGAAGACAGGATTTGGGCCGGCGACCTCCACGGCCAGTACCAGAAGACGTTTGATCCGTTCAAAGTAGTCGTCATAGACAACTCGAACTATTCGCAAGCAGACCAAGATAACCAAGATCGGCATGAGATATCCTTGGGTCCTGTTGATATCGTTGCGAACACGTCTATAGGCATTGGGTTCACGCACATTTTGAATGTTCGCGGGGCAGTAACTACCAAATTGGGCGCTCGAAGTCTGGAGGAAGCTGAGGAGTGGAAGAGGGCGATTCATGAAGTGCTCGAGAACGAAGTCAAGGTACTCGCAAATCTACTGAAAATCAAAGGATATGAATACAAAGTAATGAAAAAGGTTTTTTTGATACTAGGCCTCTTGCTGGCCCTTCAAAGCCCGAAGGTCCAGTCGCTCCCAAGGAGCTCAAGCCGTTGAGGAGAAGAACGTAAAGATCGCCGAAGAGTTCTCCAAAGTAGTCGTGTACCACTGCTCAGTGGCCAAAAAGTCGCCTGAAGACCTTCGAAATCCGGTGAATCGGGCCTTCAACCACATGTGCAGTTATGACGAACACAAGGCCCTCAAGTATGCCACAGAAAACCCTGAACTGTTCCCCAACTACCATGAGCTTCAGGTCAGCCGAGTGTACCCTGCAGGGACGAGGATTTCATCGTCGAATTACAATCCGGTCCCTTATTGGAATCACGGGTTTCAGATGATCGCTTTGAACTTCCAAACCGGAGGTAACTTATTTCTACATTTTAATTCCTGATTGAGCTTCCTATCCTAAATATACAACTTGTTGAACTGGTCCTACAGACAAATGGCTTCAAGTGAACCAAAGCCGCTTTTTACAAAACGGCAACTGCGGCTACGTCCTCAAACCGCACTTCTCAATGGACCGGCGCTACAGATCTGGAGACGTCGAATGTCTCGATGAGTTGGGCGTCACTGGATTCACGTTCGATTTAACGGTGAGCAGGACTACTTGAATCGAGGAATGTTGGTTTTGAATTCGAGTATATATAATTATTACTTTTTCTATAGATTATCGGAGGAAGAAACATTCATAGATCTGACAGCAAGCAAGTCATTGGGACCTACGTCGAAGTTGAGGTTATTGGCGAGTCCTACGACAGCAACAAGTTCAGGACTCCGCCCATAAGTAAATTTTGATACAAAACTGTATAGATTTCTAGAAATATTTGCTGCCTTCACAATCCAATAAAATATTCTTTTTTTAGGCGACAACAGCCTCAGCCCAATTTGGAACTCGAAATTCCAAATCACAGTCCGAAACCCAGAACTCGCGCTGCTCAGGTTTGCCATGCAGGATGATGATTCCATTGAAGATTCTCAGTTTCTAGGAAGCGCGACTTATTCTGTACGTTGTTTGATGTTTTCTACGATTTTTTGAAGCTAACTATTCATTTGAAAATTGATGATTTATATGGCCTTTTTCACAGCTGACATGCCTCAGGGACGGCGTCCGATCAGTTCAACTAGTCAACGGTTACGGAGAGAAATTAATTTCTGTTTTACTAGTACAATTTAGGCGGCAACGTGCTACTGCTGCCAATTCTTCAAAACGATTATGAATCTCTTACAGTAAACAAGTAACTTTTATCCGATTCCAGCTCTAGTTTCTCAAACTTTGGCTCGGCAATTTGTTCCTGTGCCATTGCCACCTCTACTGCTTCTATGTATTGTCTTTTGTGCTCCTCGCGCTCAGATTCTGACATTTTCTCAAACTTTTCCTTGAAAATTCGATCTTGAAGCTCTTGTCTGATTTCACTGTTGCCAAATGACGCCAGAGTCGAATCACTGAACAACTCATCTTCTGGTCGGTCAGCAAGTTCCAGGTCTTGGGTCCCTTGGAAGTCGGCGAAGGATGCAGGCCTTGCACGTTTGAGCCTCGAGACAGGATCCCATCTCTCACAGTTACATTTCTTGGCAAGTGGCCTCAAATCGGTAATTTCGGCAGCTAAGCGCAGCGTCCACTGTTAGCAAACAAGTCAGTAGTAATATCAAACAGCAAACCAAGCTTTTTCAAAGTTTTTTTACAAAATTTTTATACCTTTGCTAATATTTTTCTCTCGACCAAGCAAAAAGTCCAGGTTCGAATCCAGGTCTCTCTTGGTGAGTGTGAATCAGGTGGTTTTATTCCCGCTTCTTTCATAAAGTCGGGCAAATCTGAAATGGAGAGGGAAAACTTGGGTTTCATACATGATGCCGGTTTCTATTTGTAATTACTTACAATATTTTTACTTTACCTGAAAGAAGACGAGGAAGCTGTTGGCAATCATCACAAACCAAATGCCCCATTGAAGTCCAATTCGCTCTCGTAAAGTACGGTTTGAAGAGGGCCTGTTGATTCAAGTTTTCAAAATCGTTGATCAGTTTGTACTTGGGCGAGCCCGTAAGGAGCCAATGGTGGGTGTTTTCAACTTGATGAAGGGCGTAGTTGAAATGTGCTGCTCCTGGAATGTAGCGCGGCGCGGCAACTTCAAAATCTTGGTAAAAATTCTGCCAGTTGCACGGTGAACTTTGAGTCATCTGAAGAGTTAATTGATTCTTCCCAAAGCAATGAATGCGGATCAAACCAGGATCATTACGACCAGTGGAGAGAAATGACATTTTCCAGCAGGGTTTGCTAAAGTAGTTTTTACTGTCAAGTGCAGCAAATACGTCCATCAAATAGCCTGGTTCCTTCAACCAAGGGAGCCGGAGCGTTGCCAAAGCTTCGATGACATGGTTGCTGAGGACTGCGAAAAAGTTGGATACGATGTCTGTCTCGGGATAAACCGTGTTTCTGAGATACAGCGAAAGCGATTTAAGGCTGACAAGTTGATTGAGAAAGTTGCGGGCTTTGGTTGAATTCTCTGGGGATAAGTGGAATCTGTAAAGTGAGAAACATAAGGGTTAGTTGCAGTAAAATTTGTGTACTGTTTTGAAGAATATACCTGAGAGAAACACGAGTTAAGCAAGTCAAGGCTGCTAGTTTCAACTGGATTTTCTCGAGGACTTGGCCATAGAAAACTTCCCATGGCTGATAATCGGCGGGTGTGAGATCATGGCAGGCAGAGCTGATTTCCAAAACCTGTATGAAAAACAGTAAGTCAGGTGATGTCTTTGTTCATAAAGCATGTGAGGATTACGTACCTCAAGATTCCGGAAATACTGAAGTATGTCCCAAGTTTCTTGGGAGAAATGAGGCGATATTTCAAAACTCAACGACTTCAAAGGGAGCTTCCAAGCACTGGATTTGAGCTCGTCCGTCAGCACAAGGATTTCGCGAGGTCCTTGAGAGCTGATCGACTCCTCGGTAATCTCGGTTAACTTCAAAGCCTTGAGGTTTGGAAATAAGGTTGACACGTTGTGGAGCAGTTGGATACTTTGAACTCGTCCCAGCCTGGCGACGTGCAGATGATCGATGGCTTCAAAAGGTTTTGGTGGTAAAAAATACAGGCACTGGCTGCCCAGGACGGACAGGCGATGTGGGCCGAAGGTCTCATTCCAAGCTGGATCCTGGAAGTCTCCGACTGGTTGGTAGTGATTCTTGGTTTTGTTCCTATCCCGGTTACAGTTGCAGCCCCAAAATTGGAAAAAACAGTGTTGGGAAAGACGACCGAAGAAATCCGAAAATGTTGAATCAGCCGACGGTTTGTTGTTACTTGATATACAGGATGACTTTCTTAGCCAAGCTTCTTGCAGCATTTCGACTCCATTGCTTGCAAACCAAGCGCACACTCAGAAGGTCGGTAACGGGAAGAAATGCGAATATAGAATCCAACACCTAAAAGTCAAATAGATCAGTTCAGTATTCGGTTTTCTAAAAGTTTCAAAATGAGCTTACCAACTCGTTTTGTTTCCAAGTATCCATGATTTATAGGTCCTTGGTGAAAGGCTCCTCTCGTCGGACTGTGATGTGACTTCAATGGCTCAATGGACTGAAATGAAGGGATAAGGGAGAGATATTCTTGGCAACTATTTTTAGCTTTCAACAGAAGCAAAACTTTGAGACATGAGTCCGCTTATGAGGTAGTATTCACTCAAGTATGCATCTGACATGGAATAATGCCATCAACATACTGGATTCACATGTCCTACTCTGACTGGGCCATAGTTCTCTTGGCTTCGAAGAATTAAGATTCCAGGGGTTTTGAAAAGGTTCCGCACGCATACTTGAAATTGTAAAAAAGGTCCAGGATAAAACTATTTGCTTTTGCTAGTTACTTCCATTGGCTACCAACAAGTTTCCTGGATCTCTGATGATGATGAATAAGTAGCTAACTTTATTCTATTCTGAAACAAAAATTACAAGTTAAAGACAAAAAGCAAACAACGGTTAACTAGAGGTTTCAAGACGATGACTGCTTCGGGTACTGTAGCGACTGTGAGCTTGGTTCTTTGGAGATCCGTCTTCTGTTTCGAAAACCTTGACATTGCCTTCTGCTTTGGCCAGTAGCATAGCTAGGAGATCTTTGTTGATGCAACTCTTTTCATTCTTCGATTCTAGCTTCAGTTTCCACCAAAAAAGCGTGCGGAGCTGCCAAACCCAGTCTGGATTCTCAATGTTTCCCTGAAATGAAAAGTTCATTAATAGTGATCGCGAAACAGTACAAACAAAACTCTCTCGTTTTTATCACGGCTTACATTATATAACTGAAGGAACTCTGGTACTGCTGAAGGTATTCCGTGCCATGTGCATAATCGGCTGAATAGGTTGAACCTCTCGACGACAGCTCGTTCTTCGGTTGGAATGTCATCAGCTACTTGGAATGTTGGATGGAAAACCTGTAATATAAGGTTACTTTCAGTTAAGTTCAGTTGAGGAAAATACGACTGCAGTCGACTGTAGTAACTTACATGCTGTTGTCGCCAACCCATCTGCTTCATTAGTCCCACATCTTGACTGATGTACGGCTTTTCGGCTAAGACCAAAGTTCCACCACGTTTAACAATCTCACTTAGATAAACTTCATCTTCTGGAAGGCTGAATTCTATGTGCATGTACGATTTGCTCTTCAGAGAGATCTAAAACAGGAAACAAGCATTAGAAACTGACAGAAAAAACATTGATGTTTATTTTACGCTTGAGCAGTTGTTACCTTCTTCAACATGTAAAAAGGTGGTAGTAGAAGAGGCGCTGCAACCTCAGTTTGGCTTCCGTCTTGAAACTCCAATACAAAGTTGATGGGTTCATTTGGAGGCATTGGCTTGGGAAGTATCAATCTGGGTTGAGCTGCCAACACGTACAAATGTCGAAGTGCCTGAATGTGGTATCGATTGTCGTGGGCTTTGACTGGCCACTTTGGAAACATGCTCGCCAGAAGAACAGCAACACTTCTATCGTCGTTACTTAAGGAATATCGTCCACCTCCAAGGAACAGGATTCCGGTAGCCATGCTGATACACATCTCAAAGCCATAAGTATTGCTGTTTGAAGACACCAGAACGCTGGTGGCGATCTTGGCTTGCAGGTATCTACAAATCCGAAGTACTTTGACGCTTCCAGTTCCAGCTTTCACTAGTGCTAAAGCCAGCACCAAAGTGCACGTTGACGACTCAAGAAAGTTTTTAGGAAAGTATTTTCCTACTTTCGACTCAGGGTCGCTGATTTTGACAAACAGATCAGTGTAATGCCACAAGGTTTGAATCACTTGCTCTTCTGATGTTCCAGCATAGCGGATACCGAGCCCAAGGCAATAACCACAGACTACAGAAGCCCACGCTTGGCTGTAACAAAAAAATCAATTTAGTCTGATTTACCAGTTCAGCAACGATATTGCTGTGTTACGCTCATCATTATCCTTACTTGATGCTTTCATGATCCATTTGCCCAAATTCGTCCGGTAGCTTAAGAGCATTTTTCTTTAGAGAATCCGGTAGCAATACAGACTCTAGCCAAGCAACGTCAGGGCTAGGAATACTTTCATACACGAGCACTGAAGCTAGAGACCTTAACATCAGCAAATCTGGACGGACACCATCAAGAAGATGAAGTGTGTTTGGAGGTGCTAGCCAGTTCAATACTGCATCATTGCCACCTACAAGCAAAGAAAGTATGTTAGTATTTATAAAGCCTCGAATTTCGCGCTGACATTGAACACTTACTTCTAAGATAGATCAGAGCCACAGCGACAACAGCCGATGGAGTGGTCACATCAACATTGACATTATCACCTTCCTGGATATGGCAACAACGATAGTCTTCCCATAATGACGGCATATTTTGGCCATACTGGCTGAACAAATCCTCTTCATCTGGAAAAACAGGCAGAATATAATTAGTTTACTTTCTCCACATGCAGTAACACTTTGCTCCTTTAGTGGTTTCATACCTAAATGAGGATGGGCAGGTTTAGGCCCTCCAACGACGAACCGTCGCAAAACTCCATCAACTCCATCGTCAACGCCGCCATCATCAAATTTTCCCTTGCCCAAATTCACAAATCCAAGACCAAATCCAGCACAAAGAGTATGGGCTTCCCTGTCCGGTGGAATGACGCTCACGTCTGGATAGTTCACATTAGAAGCAGACGCATTCAGATTACTGAAGTTGCTCAATGGATTGTAACGCTTCGAGATTTCGCCCAACAACACTTTGGCAATGTGAGAATTCCGTGAGTTCATAAACAACAGACCAAGACATACAGGAGCCACAAGTGCGGCAAATCTTGGAATTTCCAGTTCAGTGCTGCATGCGGGTAACATGGCGCTTATGTGTAAGCTGATGAGCTTCCATGTGGAAATGTCACCGGTCCCTAAAACAACGAACAACCATGTAGAGTCAAACACGTGATTTTGTTTCTACCATCATCAAGTATGCCAGACTTCAAACTCCGAATAAGCGTAGCTCACCCATTTGATTTGCAGACAGCCCTAACAACATGGCCATTGTGATGAAAGAGTTTTCCTTGGACACATAATCATGACGCAGAGTAGGTGGCATGTAGGACAATATGCCATTGAGCCCGAACCCCAAAATCATTCCTGCTTGTTCAGGTCCCTCGGTAGTTTTGATCTTGTTGTAGCCAAACCATGCATCAGCTGGAGAATCAGTGAAACGCACAGATAGTGCGGAAGCGACGGCGTTATGAAAGTTTGGCCATTGAAGCGTTGTTGCGGGTAGATCCGATTCGCTCAAATCTATGTTGGTGTTCTTTGTAGCACATTTTCCCGAGATACAAAGCCTAAAACCGGAAGCAAAATAATAAGTTTATATGTTGATCAAGAAATCGTGATTAAAGATAGTCTTACTTGGGCACGTTGATATGGCTTGTTAAATTGGCAAAGTTCTTGTCTTCAGTTCTCAAAGTGAATGCAGCTCTACCAACTGGTGCTGAGAAGGTAACTTGAATTTGCTGGAGTAATGCTTTTTCTTGCTCTTCAACAAATTCGTGGTCTGACATTTCTGCACGTTGCTCAACTTCAACAATGGCTGGCTTTGAAGAATCAAGCATTTTGCAAGTTTCTTCCAGCCTTCTGTCTTTTGAGAAGATTCCCTGCATCAGCAAATGCACGTTAGTGATATTAACGAGAAAACGGTATGATTGTGAATGGAATGTTGATGAAAGCTCACCATTTGCAGAACTCCCTGCATCCAAACCGTTTCGTTTCCAACTATATCTTTTTCTAATCCAGGATTTTCAACTGTGTTGCTTTGGTTGTCCACTTTTCTGCCACATAGAAGATCATACCGTCGCACAGCTTTCAGTACATCAACCGGCCATGAAAATTTGGCTCTCGCTTGGTTCTGAACTAGAAGATCAGCGATGAGAATCTCGATGGCTGGAGCGTAGGACGGCTCCCTGTTACAAACTGAAACTATGTTCTCTAAAGTACTTAAATCATTCGGATTCCCAACTAGTAGCTGCAAAATTTCCGGTAGTGAGTCATAGCCAGGCTCGGATTCAGGATCATCAGCCATTAGGATGGTGGCAAATCTTTGGAAACAAGACGCATTCTCCAAATCTCCTCGGCTTGACAGAAGTTTCTGCAAAAAGTTATTTGATGTTTCTCATAAGTGAATTTTGAAAGACGGATAGACCTTGAACTTTAACATACCTTGGAAAGTTTCGGATTCAGCAATTTCGTCATGCAGTCCTTCAGAATATCCAACTTCTGGGCCAGTAAATGACTTGACTGGTGGATTTTCAACGTCTGAAAAGCAGGATTTCAACGATCACAAATTATCCATGAATCTCTCAAGAACAAGAATAATAGAATAGTTCATGCACTTACATCTTTGAGTTTATCCAGGGCCTGAATAATCTTTCCTGCAGTGGCAGCTCTAGTATTCATCGCTTCGTTACTGACAACATCATCGACGTCTTCTACAAATTCTTCCCATTCTGAATCGAACAAGGTGCTTGGAACTACAGATGGCTTTTGAGGATGTTCCATGTACCGACAAACGACCCAGGTAGCAATACGATGATTCACAGATTCCATGAAACTTTCTACACACTTCCGCACAAGGTTATTCTTCCTCCAATTCCGCAAACGAACCACATATTTCTTGCGTCGATCAGTTTCCACCACAAAGGTATCTCCATTTAGGATCTTGCTAATGCCTCGGATATTGCCATCAAGCTCACATCCCAAGCTGATAAACGTTGAGCAACTCATAGAAAAGTCAGCGTCTAACCATGCAATCTTCAAGCTTCTGGTTTTCGTCACCAGCACCATGATACTAACACCGCCATTTCCAGAGACGCTGAAGTCCTTGACATCCTTGATGCAGTAATGGCACAGCTTCTTTCCACTGAGTATGTCTAAACCATGTACATAAATCCGGTTCTTCAATTGAGAAAACAAGGCCATCCGCTTCCCATCTCTTGATCGGCTCGTCCGGAACTTTTGCGGCACAACCCATTTTCCAGGCAACAGATCAATATGGAATAGAGTTCGGAAGAAGACTTCGGGATTGTCATAGACGCACACGTGAGGAGGATAGAAGCCATGAGCTAGACCGTTGTTGATAGAGGCATCATGGGCATTGCTGTTGTCGAATGACGGCCAGTAGTAAACATTGGATCCATCCCTGAAATCACAAGTATGGTATGATTACTAAAGGAACTAAAAACAACTGAATGTGCACACAACTGCAATTTCAACGCACTTGTTTACTTTGAACCCAGATGGGCTACTTGGTCTCCTGAAAGGCGTATGCTTCCCATTCGTGCCAAAAGATCCAGAGTTGTATTCGGATGTCATGAGCTGGGTCATGTGAAACTGGTACGTTGATGTATTCAAAGCTGACAACTGCAATATTTCCTAAAATTTTATAAAGCATTAAAAATTCATTTCTCTCCTATAGTTTCAATATCTTCCATTTAGAACTTACACTTGGATCCAGCTTCACAAGTCTCCTCAAGATTATCTGATCATGGTTCAAGCTCCAAAATATACAGATATCATCATCTACCCCGACCAACTTCTCGTTGAAGCTGTTGTACTCAGTGTAATCTGTTCAGAAACAAAATTATCAATCAGTCATGACCAACAGCAACAGAAAAGAGCCTCAAATCCCTTACCCTGGCCAGGCAAATTCTTCTGCCAGATTCTGCTTCCTTGCTTCAACGGATCTGTTAAGATATAGATTCTGCGTTCGCTATCTTCATTATCTCTCCCTGGCACATTCAGAACTTTTGGAACCACCAAGAGGCCTAACCCGCAAGTAAATATCCGCTCAATCTCGAATTCCGGGAAGTACACCACGTGGCTGTCACTACTTCCAAGCCGGTGAAACGAAATCCCAGACTTTTCCGAAAGGCACACGTACTCTTCAGGATCTAAAGCATCATAGTACCAAAGCAAGAATTAGCTTCTGTTTCGTCATTCGTATTTCCTCTTGTAAACTTGATCTTACCCATTTCACGGGCGGTTCCATCAGGCTTGATGCATTGAGCCGGAGGAAACTTGACATGTGTAGCATCCCGAATTCCGATCCCGGTTCCATAAGAAGGTAAAGGTCGATAAACACCCTTCAATCGTGATGGCCCGCCTACAGGACCAGTACTAACGATGCAGACACCTCGATAGACCAGGTACTCGTCAACTTCGTATGTGAGGCCGTATTTATCCCTTGGAAAGTACTTGCAAAACTGCGGGAAATCAGAGTCTTCAGGTGCATCAACGCCACTTCGTCTCGGGTAGCTCAAGCCATGTTTGATAATACTAGATTCTCCGAAACTTAAAGCACTGGCTTCATGAGGCCATTCGTTGCATAATTCTTGAGGAAACCATGGAGCTTTCTTATGAAGCTGGTGTCCATAAGGTTGAAAGGGCTACAATGTCAAAGAGTTCATAATGAAACCCATAATTTCACAATTTAAAAGCCATCAACGATTGTAAATTCTAGCGGAAAACTTACTTTACAAACTATAGCGTTGATTCTATCCATTGCGAGCACCATCCATCTACTCAAATCGATGGAAATTTAGGGATCAGAATTGATTAAATTAATATTGAATATCATTCTATAAAACCTTTAATTCCAAACTTTCAATCATCATTAAACTCCAATGATGAATGGATGAGCATGAAAATATTAAACACCGGCTCTGTCCTGCTCAAATGTCGACGAGCAACAGTTTTCCCGCTTCTATTCTTCTTCCATCGAGATATCCTTGCTGTCCGCGGGAAGCAATGCGTTTGAACAAAATGTAAACACAGGAAAATCTTTTAGCCGGTTCATGAGGATTCGCACTTATGTCGTTGCATTTTCCAAAATTTTGGTCAAATTATAGTGTTCATACAGGAATCATCAAGATTTTACGATTGAGTTACATGTAAACATTAGTTCTTGTGCCGCTGATGCTACGTGCAAACAAATCTAAAGCTCCACATATCCACTGATTTGAACGACATTGAAAAAGTAAGTTTTCAAAATTCTTTTAGTTATTTCAGTGTTACAATGCGACATTTTGGCAAAGTTTCTATAAAATCTAAGGAATCTTTAAGTACTATTAACTAATGACATCAAGTAACAATCAAATTCAACACATCCTTGATTTACGACAGACTTGATCTTCGATACATACTGCAAGCATATTGCAATCCAGTGTCTGGAATAACTCCAGAATCGCTGTTACTAAGCAACGTGGTGAAGTCCGTACTGCTCAGGTGAATATACTTCATCTTGTAAGCAATGAAAAGAGCCCTGAAAAACAAGAATCGTCAACGGTGTGTCAAGCTTGAACGATTTGCTTGCATCAGTTCGGTATCTTTATGGAACTTACAAGAAAATGACGAAGTTTACAGTGTAAATAGCGGCTGAGAAGAAGTAAATTGCAGACGGAACTGTAGTGAATGTTTGGGTATAAATCAAGGAATACAGCGGTACAGCTATTAGAGGTACAATCGCTTCGATACAGCCCAAGAAGGCAAACACTTGACCTGAAACCCAAAGCACTATCAGATATCTGATCGATTCAAGTCAAGTTTGCTCCTTTACGGTTGTTTATCTTGGACTTACCACGCTCGTCTCTCAGCACCAACTTTGAAGCCAGCGATCTGGCTGTAACAGGCCCAATGATTCCGGGTAGGTCAATCAAAGAAGCTGAAAGTTTCAAAGGAGGTTAGTTAGGGATTTCGAAGCTAGAAACATCCGCTAGTTACTCACCTGCATACAAATAGATTGACTTTGGAGCAAACGCGACACACAACTTTGAAATGGCCCTCGTAGCCGCAGCAATAGTTCCACACAGAGGATCGCAGACTGACAGAAGTTTGTTCAAAATCGGCATCACGATCAAAAGTCCGACGACCACAACGCAACTTTCAAACACCGTCCAGTTGCTGAACTGCTGTTCGCGCCAACTGAACTTGTTTCTGGTGAACAAGTACTTCATGCTGTTTTCACCTAAACTCAAAAGTTTCAATATTCATAATCAACTCTCTTCCTCAGAAGATTTGTAAAAAACCGTGGCACTTACCATTAAATCCGATTCCGTACAACAGCATGATAACTCCAATAGAAATCAAGCACTTTCTCGCATGCATAGGCCTTCGTTTCAATATCGACTTGATGGATCCAACCACCAGATCCTTGACAGTCAAGTTGACGTCGTTCGAAGACCTTGTCCTGCTCACCTGTCGTTTGGCTTTGGTATGATGGTGTGGAGGTGTGATCACAATAGCCTTTGGATATCCAGGCTTTTTATCACATTTATCCTCCGTAGCTCCTTCAGGAGGAAGCAACACCTGATAGGTCTCGTCTCCACTGTCTTCTTCGCTGAAGTTTGACGCAGACTCCAAGTCACCTTCAGACACTTCAGAAAGAATCTTTGATAAATCATCATCAGTGATAGAGTCAGCTTCAGAACCTCTTCTGTCGCCAACGGCTGCTGCGCTGTAGCTATGGAACCGCGGTCGTTTCCAGTCGCCATGTACAGGCAACGAAGTGTAGGTCCCATAATTGCCGTTTTTGCCAAAGATCATTCGTTTCGAAGGAGCAGGTCGCGGAACTTCAGGCAGAACTAGTGCAGTGTAGATGACAGAGATGGCGTGGAGGACGAAGCTCGTTCCAAAGACGTACAGGTAACCGCCTTGAGCGAAGAGGTACGCGCCCAAAAACAGGCCGACAGGCGCTCCCAGTTGCCAGCAGAATTCAGCGATAGCGATCCTCCAGGTTCGGTGTCGGGGAACGCAGGAATCGGCAATGTAGCTGAAAAGTCCATCCAGTTTTTATATCTTTTTCATACTTGTTCAAAGCCCAAGTTTGAGGTTACCTGAAGGCAGACATGTGGAAGACAGCATTTGACCCTCCGAGACTATGCGGCAGCGCCGCAGTGAACAGCAGGACCCACGAAGGCCATTGGAGGTAGTAGGCATTGAGCAGGAGTCCAAAAGACCTCACCATTTTGCCGGTAAGGCACATTAACAATGGCGGTTTACGGCGCTTATGCTTGTCGCTCCAGACGCCCAAAAACAGTACAAGAAAAACCGGAAGTGAGTTCTCGACCAGAGAGTTGAAGAGCAAAAATCGGGAGGACTCGGACTTGAAAAAACATGTTCCTTGTTAGCTTAGAAATCAACGTTTAATTAGCCTTCAAATTAGTAGTTTTTACCTGTATTTCTTCAGCTACAGGCCTGAAAGCCTGGTCTTCAGGAGGCAAATCAGTGTCGGAAGATTCAGCGTAGAGGTTGCAGGTGGCGTCATCGTAGCCGAGGTCCGTTCTGCAAATCTGTAGAATACATTAACTTCAAAATTCTATTAGTGACTGACAATAAGGCCCTCTTACCTTTTCAATGAAGAGATTTTGAAAAATGACGTAAATTATCGTATCTCCAGCTTGCTGGAGAAACATGGTGGGCTCAATCGAAAAGAGTTTGCGGTAGCCCATTTTGTAGGCTTTTCCAGAACTTGGTGTGCATACAGAACTGGAATTTTGAATGGAAACTTCCGTTGGTTCACAAGTAATCGTCAACGATTGGATTGTCCGAATGAACTTGGTATAAGACAAGAAGACATGTTATTGTTCTTGCTCTATCAAGGAACTAAACTCGGAAATTATTTTTGACATGTTGATGTTCTAATGCGTATATTATGTTTTGGAAGTCGATTTCTGGTTTGACAATCACCTGTTTGATTAGAGCTCATTTTTAAGAGAACACGATTAGTTTGCTGGGAAGCGCTTGGAATCAAAGTGACTGGAAAAGGTGAAATGGAGATATCGAGAGCTTGGACTGCTGGCCGACTGCTGACTTTTAGGTGCGTAGGATAGCATTAGGTTTCAAGTTGGTAATTAAGCTTGTTTCCCCTTGATATATTTACCATTGTCTGAAGCCGAGGTTGATAAGATTAAATTGGATAATTGTGGTATGTATGTCATATTCCAGTTGAGGTGATTGCGAGAGTTTAAAGTCAATAGATCTATTAATAAGATGGGAAGGTGGAAGGATCAAGAGTTTTTGCTGCAGCCAAGTACACGAGTTATATGGTCGTTGTTGTTGAAAAAGAGTTGAATGTTGACAAAAGTGTTTAGTTGAAATAATTCCACGAGATCTAATGTTGTGACTCTTTATCTACATTGCAGATGCCAACGGTAATCGCCATAGATGTTTCCTTGTCCATGTGCAGGCCTTGTGGACGGACCAAGAAAGTTGCGGATGATGACGTTCTAACACGGAAAAAGTTGGCTGGAGGAGCCGTTAGTCAGTTTCTGGGACATTTGAGCTCGAATTGTAAACTGGAGTATGTTTGTTTGGTGAGAAGAGCAATGATGATTTTTGACATTTTTGAGAAATTGAATGAAACTAATGTGGAGTTTGTATTAATGTTTCAGTTGGCCTTCTCCCATGACTGCGAAGTAGTGAGCCCTTTTTCCAGAGACTTTGAGAGCCTTCGAAGTCAATTCTGTTTGCTGTCGGACAAGGATCGGACGAATTACGAATCTTTGTTGCATACGATCGAAGCTGTTGTGCTAGAGCAATGGGGGGCTGCGATACCGGTTCAGATTTTGATTGTGACGGATGGGTCGCCGGGGTTCGGGCCTGGATGTTTGAAGAGCGTTGTGGGATCAGCGCAGCGGTTTCCGTTCCAGGCTAAAATGAATGTACTGGCTTTGAGTGAGTGAAGAAATGTGGAAAAGTTGGTGATTTGTTTTGAAAGAAGAGTAAACATGTGGATTTTGTATGTTGCAGGTGATCCGGAAGAGAAAAACTACTCGGAGAATTGTCAGCGTCTGCAACAGTTGATTGAGGCGACTTGTGGAGATGGTGTGGTTTATTTTCCGGATGATTTCAACAGTTCGAAAGTATGAGGAGAAAAAGATTTTTTGAAATTTTAAGAGGTTAATGTAATGTGTTTGTGGGTTTTACAGGGATGTAGTGGAGCTATTTCCAAGTTGTGTGCCAAGGACTTTACGCCGTACAGAGGGACGTTACGATGTGGACAGTTGAGTTGTGGAATAACGTTGTCGCCACCACCGCAGCCGTTTGTTGATAAATATGAGGGAATTAGATGTGAGATCTCGGAAGTGATTGATATTGTGGGGTTTATATCCAATACGGATTTGGCGGGGCCGTCGGCGCATTCGAGGCATTTGATTTTGCCGTGCAGCAGTTCTGGTGAGTGTAATGAGAGAGAATTTTTAAACGATTGTAGCAAGACTTGAACATGTATATCAATACTGAATCTGATTAATGATTTTAGACTCTGAAGTGCCGGGACTGGGCCCAGATTCTGATGCGAGTATGGATACTGATTCGAATGTTCCGAATTTTTGTGTTTTGCTTCATGGCGCAATGAAGGTAACACAGTATAACCATTTTGTATAACATCAATAGCACTGTTTCCTAAAACTTTACTGTGATATTATGGTTACAGGCTGAAAGCTACGCGGCAATAGTACAAGTCGGAGAAAACTGGTTCGGCTACATTGTTTCTTGGGCTGATACCAAAAAGAAGTCCAATCTCCAGCTGTCCCTATGGTCTCCAGGTAGGCTTCCAGAATAGCCTTTTTCATGTAAACTCTGTCATTTAGATGTGAATACATTTCCGGTTTTGTACATAGGAACCGAAGTGATCGCATGGCTCGGCAACCTCACCGACCTAGGCTCCAAAGATGACTTTGTCAACAAACTGATTGCCAAATACGGACCCGAAGGCGCGACAGTGCCTCCGCCAGCCTTCCCCATCAAGCCTGCTGAAGTCAAGAGTTACTCTGCAAACTCGACCATTTGGTCTAACGCCTCAGGAATCAATTCAGATCTGCAAAAGTTATTGCGGTTTGCAAGGAAACTGCCGGAAAAGTCTAGCCAGTTTTACAAGGTTCGTTTACGCTTTGTGTGAGCTGTTTGCAAGTTTTCGCCGTTAGATAGCATTGGCGACAGAATTTCGCACATACTTTCACTTTCTCTTTTTGTGCTTTTCACAGGAACTGAACCGAATGAGACGATGGGCGCTAACAATCGGATTTCCTGAAATTTTGGAAACCATCACAGAAATTCTTCACCGGGAACTCAGTGGACCGAATGTGAGTGCTGAAGCTGCAGTACAACTGCATCACGCTATGAACCAGCTCCGAGCCAAAATGTCGTTCACCAAAATGTTGACGCCCCACAAGCCTTGAGTTAACATACTAAAAATCCTGGAATTGTCATTCATTATGATCAATTCACTCTAATTTAGTTTAATTTTATATGACGAGAATAAAGCTGACTCGGTAAGCGTCTTTGAAGAAAAAGCGGTGACTTGCAAAGCGTCGTAGATCGGATTAATAGCTTGATTCAGCTGAGATTATCGACCTGAGGAGACCCGAGAGGGGAGATGCGAGAAATGGAATAGGAGACGGTACAAGACGAAACGCTTCCCTGGATTTTGCAAGCGAAAACGCTGTACAAGTTTATGCAATACATAGTCGGAAGTGGGGAGACGAACAAGAAGAAGCGGCCTTTACGCATGCCAAAATCACTAGTAAACAGCAGCGGTGGCAGCTGGATCCAGCCGCTGCTGGCTGTCTCTTCATCCACAGAATCACCGAATTGCAGCGTCCGTAAGCGTAACATGGGACCAGACAGCCAAAAAGATGTTGTTACAGCAGGCGGGAGAGGAAAGCCATAGAGAATCTCGTCTGCTTTCACTCCGATTCGGCCTGGCTCAAGAATCGCATCTTTCCGGAAAAGTCCGATTTTGTATATCTTCTATGTGTGGATCTGGATCTGGAGCCTGGCTTTCTTGAGTTTGTTTATGTGTCAAGCGGTTTGACGTTCAGGTTTTGCACAGATTTTTCACAATTAACGTTATGTAACCAAAGCGCCAGAGAAGTTGATACCTGGAGCCGGGCATTAGACGCCCTGAAGAACCATGGGGACGCGGGCAGCAGCTTGTAAGTTGAAACTTTTGAAATTGAAATCGCCTTAATTGTACTGTGAGCTTTGAAAATAACCAGCTTTTTGTGTTTCAGTCACTGCGAAAATCCGCAACCTGCAAGACTTCCACTCGAGGCTCCTAAACGGCGTTCTTCCGGCGCCCACTGGTCAAGACCTCGCCAATACGCTGAAGCACTTTTCGCAAACGCTTCTTGGTACCAAAAGCCTTTGAAATTCTCTCGTTTTTTAATATGTGTCCAACTAGTAAAATTTTGCCTGTTTTTGGTTCCAGTTGTACTCAAAGATGTCCCGCACTTTCCATTGGAAATGCTCAAGTTTCGGTCGGAAGATGCCAACCGGATGCAGCTTTTTCCAAACTTGCATTACAAAGGCCTCTTTACTGTGGTCGTCCAGCTGATTGATATTGCTTCGCTGATTCAAGTTGGGATGCATTGTAAGCTTACCTCAAATTTCAAAAGTTAATGGACAAATCCAATGGAAATATAACTTGGTCGATTTTCTTGAATTTCAGCCTTCGGTCAAGCAGTACTTCAAACAATCGCCTGTCTCCTCCCGTTTCTAGAACACGAAGACATTGATACACTTCCGTACATTGTGGCGTCATCTATTGGGATATTTCCAGTTTCGCTTCACCAGGAACTGATTGAGTTGTTATGTCATTATCTTTTGCCGTTTACGTTGTGTAAGCTCGAAAATCCTTGAATTTTTCGAAGATTTTGTTGGAATTCTAGAGTTTTTTATCCACAGACAACTGCCATGATGACAGTGAAACCTATGCAGCCAATTCGGTATCTGCGGTCCTACAACTGGTGCTACAAAACACTAACAATTCTGGTGAGATCCTAGAAGATTCAAAATTCATTGGATTGATGCTTAAAGATTTTAATTTTTGATCTCCGCAGAATACCATTGCCAAGTAATGGAGTGCATTTTAAGCCTCAAGCGCGACGCTGTCAAGGACGTTTTTTGTGTGATCGCTTATGGAGCCACCGAAGCTCGGAATGTTGCCATCAACCTCCTTGTGTACTACTGGCCTCATCTGAATCCAACGCTCTATGATCGTCGAAGCATAAATTTTAAATTCAATGGTTCGTGCAGTTTTCTCCCAGTTTTTACAAGCGCGAAAGAAAAGTAATATCGATGGCTCTAATCAGAATTTCTATGACTTCAGGCTGGAAAGTACCAACGTGTCGAAGCGAAATGTGTTCCGTTCATAATACAGGCGGTAATGCTGACGCAGTAAAAATCTGCTTGGATCACTCAATTGGAATTTCGCTATCGCCTGAGAATCCTCCGCCATTGTTTCTGTGTCAAGAATGCGCCACCAGGTTGCAGCACGAGCAGCCTGCGGCAAGCGACCATTTGTACGATGTACTTCTTCCGGTCCAGCAGATTTCGACCACTTGCGAAAACAAGCTGGTAAGAAGATTCTTCCTGATGAGTGCTGTGATAGTTATGACACATTTTTGAAATTCCCGCGCTTTTCACAGAATTGCAGATCCACCGACAAAGCCGCAACAGCCTACTGTTTCTCCGCCGAATGCGCCAGTTACAACGGAAATCGACCGATGCGCTACTGCGGCCAGTGCCATTCGATCCGGCACAATAATCGTCGAGGCGTCGACCACGTGTACCATTTGTGTCTGCAATCGCCATTGAATGGCGAAGTGGAAGCTCTGACGTTCTTCGTGGAGTCCATAATAAGGTGCGCTTTTATATTCGATTCAAAGACTTCGGTATCTAACAACGTCATTGGTCCACAGCCTGCTTCTGGAGGCGGAGCCTCTGCTGAACCGGGGAGGAGGCAAGGATATGGACCAGCAAACCCGCCTTAAGCTGTTCATGGAAGGCGAATTCGTAGACCCGATTCCATCAGAAGAACGCCGTCTGATGGGCCGATATGGAATCTGGCTTCTGGTCGGCTTTTTCAGTGCTGAAGAGCCAATTGCGAGTGACGTCCTTGGGCGGATGCTGTCTGCGCTTTTTCAATGGTTCAACACGACCGCCATGTCAGGCGACGGTGGGTTTTGGAACTAGAAACTTTGAATGTTAAGGTACTTGACTGATATAGACTTTGTTTTTTTAGACCCCAACGCCAACGCCATCGAACGGCTGAAAAGCGACGTAGTCTGCCCCTGGATCACCAAAGTGGTCAAGTCTAGCTTTGACACGTTCGTCTCTTGTCTCCTCCCGCATCCGCCAGAGTACGCTCGCGTCGGTGGTCACTGGGATGTGATATCATCTCGGACGTTTCACTTGAGAGAGGGATTCACCCGGCTATTTTGCCTTGTCCCGTACGAAGTTATCTCGCCAGAGATTTGGAGCCAAATCATGCCGAACTGGATGGAAGCAATGGCTTCTGAAGTGCCGGAAGAAGAAATGTCAGACCTCAAAGTTATCCTGAGTAAAGTCATGGATCCTGAGATGAATCCGTTGGGGTTTGACGCACGGCAGATGTACCAATTCATCGCTGTTCGGTTCCATGGAACTTCGCACAAAGTCAAGGAACAGGCTTTGAGATGGCTTCAGGTGTTGTCGAAGCTGGAGATTGTGATTCCGCTGTATTTTATATTCTCTGTGTTTCGGGAGGGCATAAGGCCTAAAGGAGGCCAGCAAGAAAAGGTGTCGAAGCGGGGGAGTATGTCGAACCAGTCGAACGATCAGAAGGATGTCATTTGTAAGTCGAGTGGCGCCATCTATTAGTGTTGATTCCAAGAAATGTTAAATGAGAATTATTTTTTGAAACAGCCGCCATCTACCAGGAAGACTCGCCTAACGCCTCGTCCCTTTCAGATGACGAAGACAATTTGGATGCCAAAGCTGAGAGCCAGACGGATAGCGAGTTGATGCTGTCGTCCTTTATCTTTATGCTTGATATAATTCTGAAACAGGTATGAATCTGGCAATTCAGACTTAGACCTGTGAATATTCAAGGCTAATTTTTGGCGGGAATTTTTCAGCTGGAACTTCAAGAAGTGGAACAGCACAAGGGACTTCAGACTCTGGTCGCCAAGGACGCAATGATTCTGCTTCACAACATGGTGGCGATGCCGTGGCCTGGAAAGCATACATGCCACAAGGGCCAGGAGTGCCAGTTTTGCGAAATGTCGGTTCTTTGGTACCAGTTGGCTCTGGAGATTGTTCAGAAGTTGGCGCCGGAGAAGCCTGGAATTGAGCCTGATGTAAGTCACTTCAGAGCCACGAAAAGCTTGAAATGTACTAAAATACAATGTTATTTTTAACAGCTTATTACCAGTCCGGACGGCGAATTCGGGAACAAACTCTTCCAGGAAAGCGACAAAAAGCTTGAAGTCAAGACCGAAGTCAAGCCTTCGGTGTCGCCAAAGTCTGATATGGGTTTGGAGGGCATAATTGTGAATATGCCTCAGGTGGGCTAGTTAAAACAAGGCTTAATTACGAAAAATGGCAAAAATTTAAATTTCCCGCGATTTCTACAGATTTTGACAGCGACAGTGGAGACAGTGTCGGATATGGACCTGGCGCCAATAATGCCTTCGGAGAACATTGTGCGCGCGGTAGCGCGCGCTGTCACTATTACAGAATCGGAGACAGCCTCCGCAACAGCGCATGTGGCCTCCGCCACCCTTTACAACGAAGAGGGAGGAGCTTACGGAGCGTCAGCGGAGGACGCCGGCAAGGATTTCTGGACGACGAGCGTTGGCAAGTTCAAGTTTTCTATTGATGAGTTGCCGCCGCATTTGCAGTTTACGTACGAGTTGTTGAAGGTGAGTTTTTAAGATTAGAAAGACTATGTTTCCCAGCTCGCAGAGCTTTTTTTCGGGCGTTTCTGTTCGAATTCGGGCATATTAAGGCAGAGGACTTACCATAAGTGTCAAGCCACAAGTGTGTGTCGTCCATGTCCGTGTTCAAGATCGTATGGTAAACATAAGACCCGATTTCGGTGATCCGCTCCACTACTGACTCCCGTTAAATAATTGCTGATGGCGGAGAGAGGTTTGAAATTGGCGCGCGGAGCAAGAGATGGTACGGATGGTTCGGTGTTTGAAACTCCAGGGGCTAGAAATACGACTTTATAACTTTGTACCCGACAGTGTCGGATATCGGCTCACTTTTAAATTATGCTAGACTTTGGTGCCGTTTAGTTGAGAATTGCAAAATCAGGCCCCGTACAAAAGTCGTTTTTTCTCTGAAGGGGCTAACCCTTGGGAGCCCTTGTGATACTTTCTAGATGCCCTTGGGTCCCTTCCATGT
>JAQGBJ010001156.1:0-26061 GCA_034698345.1 Sphaeridia pumilis | reverse complement strand
AAATCCGGTACTTTGTCCAGTTCCCTTGTCCAGTCAATCAGTCAGGTTCATTGGATGGAGATATTGCCTTGACTTCTTACCACAGTTTTTCTCTTCTGGCATACTTAGTTTTTGTTTACATCGCAGCAACATATGGATATAGACAGAGGAAACTTGCTCTGGATATCCAAAGTCAAAGGCTTCTTTGGATTAATCAAAGTCTGGGCTTTTGTATATCAAATGATCGAAGACTTTTAAATATATGTGATATAATACCCGGGAAGACTGGAACAGCAAAAACTCTCGCTCTTTTTGTGTGTCAATTTACAAAAAAAAAGACTTTTCCCCGATATTTTGTTAAGAGAAATTTTGTGGGTCTGCACAAAAACTAAAGACTGAAAGGAGATTTCAATGGGCGATTGCATTACACACAGTAAAGTAAAAAACCCCGTTTCGGTGAAAGCTGCAGAATTTCGGGTTCTTTTGGTCTCAAGTGTTTGCCATGTTCTAAATGTTCGTATCAAGTCACATTTTCTTCGGGGATAAACTTTTGCCTTAGGCTCCAGAAACTTCCAGGCAACCCTTCTCGGTTCATCAAGCAAGTTAAATAGACTTGAAAAAGATGGATCGCTCCTCCCGCCACAAAGTTCCGTTTTTGTTGACGCGATTTTAGTAAATGTTAGTTTCGGGATTCTGACGACACGGTTTCTGTTTCCTGCTGAAGGCTCACAGAAAGGCCATAAGTTTCTATTGATCATCTTAAACCCAATCTGCTTCAACTTCAAAAGATTCCCACTAAGTCTCCAAAATACCAACGGCAATACTTTGCTTCAATGGCCTGGCAAATATCGCCTAATTACTTGCACCACCGGCGAGCTGACCTTTACATTTCCTGCTGCTTTCCCGCTGTATTACACGGCATTTGATGCAATTCCAACCTCATCTATCAGTCTCAAAGAGACAGCGAGGAAATGAACGTGATGGAGAAACTCGTCTATTAGAAGCGTCTTCCTTCTAGCGCTTCTAGAGCTCGAGCTAGCTGGCGAGCGCTGCTGCTGCTGTTAACAACGCCCGCCCAATAACAGGCTCCTACAACTCGTACTTCTCTGGTGATGAATTATGTTGAAGAAGCGCTAGCGTATAGCGTATCTGCCATGTCTCAATAGCGTTGTAGGCTGCTACGCACCAAACCCGGCGCTGTCACCTGACTAGTAAAAAATTGCCGGATCCTCTATAAATAGTTGTAAGAGAATTCATGAACAAAGACATCACGTGAGAAGCCGCGGAGCTGGTGATGGGGGTGGAGGCGGGTATTATATTTATATATACTTTTTGTTTTTTCGGGTATAAGGCTCTCAAGCTCCCATTTCGCTATTGCCGTTACAGATTCCTCTCGACAGTATACAACACATTAGCGATGATGATGATAGCGGCGGGCAGAGGTGCCGTTGCTAGAAGTGCGCTAACCGAAAATATTCAGCGACGACACACGGAATGGAATCCAAAGTCCAGAGTTGGATCACAGACAATAGGCGAACCGCAATGGATTTCCAAATGTCAAGTGCATTTGTTCCACCCGACAATCTATTATCTTGTTGGATATGGATTTATATTTTTCCAATACCGGTGAGAAAGCCCAAAAGATTATGATGCTCTAGCGTAGCGTAGCGTGCTCCGAGACTTCGAAGTCGGACAATTCGACTGCTGGTTATGGCCCTCGCCGAAACCAGCAAACCGCTCATAATAATAGCTATTCTTTAACCCCTCTCTTCTCGTATGTCTGCCTGGTCTTTGGCAAATTTTCAATACTTTTTGCAACCGATTCAAAATGACTTGACGTTCGGCTCTAATGCTTTTCCATGTTCCTGCCGACAGTCGAACTCATGGGCTTTTGTGTATGCACTATCATGACAAACCCGATCCGCTCGTGACGAGAATGAGGAAGTTTTTTTGAAAACATGGCTGACCTCTCGTCGAACGAATTCGTCATTCCAGACCTTGACAGGTGCCAAGAGAAACTTGGGAAATTGCCGATTGTTAGCGAGGGTGATGAGAGCCGGAGCTAAAGTCGTTAACGTTCATATGATGCCCTGGTGTTGTTGATATGGTGGTAAGAAGCCATCAAGAAAGTACTGAATCTACTATAAGAAAGGATAGATAACGCTTAGCTCAAGTACTTCAGCAGGTGAAAGATAATATGAAGAGCGATTCAGCAGTTAGCTTCAATTCAAATACATACTCTCGATGAAAGTGTATAAAAAACCTTTTTCATCTCTATTTTCGTCCGAAAATAATTTATCTTAGATACTTTTTAAGTTGCGTAGTTGCGTGTTCCATGAAAAATTAAGTCCTTCCAACCATAGCGGCCAACGGCGGCCAGCCATGAATTGGTATCAATCTCCCGCTCAAACACTTTGTGGTTTAGTACAATGAGCGCCATCTCTCGGACGAAGCTTTCAGTAGCCGGACCACAAGTTTTCCTCGTAGAAGAGAAAGCAAACAACAACGTTTTTCTTCACCCCACAGCCATAATGTAAAATAGTGAATTAATGTATTGACGCTAGAATCTTTTCAACAGTTACGAACAGCATTCAATAGAGGTGATGAAAGAGTAAGCAAAAAACTTAATTGTCCTGAATATAGCTCTGCGCTGCGATTTACAACCTTGACTAAAATGTAGACTACTAAAACCTGTTTGCGATGATGCTGATTCGGGCTACTGCTTGTTTTCTGCTATTTGCGCTGTTTCTATAGGAGCAACAACGTAATTGTACAGGAAATTTGCTGCTGTAGCCAAATATTTTGGCAGGGTCGCACAAACCTGGAACGGTGTTTTATAGTTAACGCTAACACGAGTGCCGCTAAAATTTGTAACACATTTCCTGACTCGAACAGGTGCGCTGGAATTGCTGTTTCATATCCCTCTTGACTGACGCGAGGCTGGGGGTATAAAAAGGCCCGCATTTCTCCCTAGTCGCACTGTCATTTCTCTACACCAGAAACGTGAAGATGGTTTGTCTTACGCGCTCTCTCCTCCTCTTGTTGATTGGAGCTTGCCTTCTTTTTGGCATCACACAAGCTATTCCAGCTTCAGCTTTAACTGTTCAAGGGTAAAACAAAAGAAGTTTCTGAAAAACTACTGTCAATTAGAAGAAAAGATTTCAACACTCGTTCGTATTCCTTAGAAATGCTGCTGCAGATGGACAATTCACTGGGAACCAAAAAGAAACTTCTGATTCGGCCAAGAACGAGACCATGCCTGACCACTTGTCGCAAAGATTTTTGACCACACTCTTTGGTCTCTTGACTTCGCCAAGGTAAATTTTATCTTTTTTTGGCGTTTGCGCAAAATGTTGAATAATATGAGGGAATTAATCCGGATTTCAGCTTCGATGTCTCCGCCAGTCCAAACACAACCGCTGTTTCTACGCCAGGCCAATCTACATCTGTGAGCTTCCCAACTTCTATTCTGGACAGTTTCGAAAACGCGATGCAATCAGCAAGTGATTCATCAACCAGCGCCCTAGACGAGCCAAATAATGTACTTGAGTCATTTGACCCTCAAACCCTGTTTGTTGAATGGGCTAAGGCTGGTGGCATCATTTTCTTTAAAGCGCTAGGCCTTGTGGGTCCGATTGCTGAAGTAGCTGCAGCGGGTGCAATTTATTTAACCACTACCTTTCTTACAGCCGGGCTCGTTTTAGCGTATGTTCCAGCCGCTTCTTTTGCCTTAATCACAGGCAGAGTATCAGCTGAGGAACTGGAAAAGGCCTTTGCAAAATCTGTCGCTGAAGCTCAAGCTCAAACTAATGTAGACTTGAAGAATTTGCAATCCAAAATAACAGATTTGAAAAATAGCTTTCTACTGTTCTCAAAAGCAGTTGAAAAACAGTTCAAGAAGGTGGTTCTAAGTTTCATGAAACTAGTTGAATCAGCTAGCGACGGGTAATCAAAAAAGGTGTAAAACTCTGTTTCATTTTCAACGTAATTTAAAAATTTCCAAGAATTGTATTATAAATTTCCGAAAGACAAAATAAATTTTTCTTGCAAAGTATATCTTCGGCCTTTACTACAAGTTTGTTTCGGGCGGTTTTGCAGTGCCTCTCAATATTTAATGATCATTACTTTTCAGAATAAACAGATTGATTGACTTGAACCGTCTTTCAAGATTTCTAGCTCCTGCTTTAAAAAGTGATAGGCTACCTGTTCTGTAAGTGCTTTAAAGCCATTGTTCCACACTTTGCGTTCGATTTCCTCATTGCAATCATTACTTACTGAGTTGAATAGAGATATGACAGAAAGATGAAGATAATAGGAAGTTTAATCGAACCCTGTTTCATGAGAACCTTATTTATATTGATCGTGAAGGCTCTGAACCAGCTTGAAATTATGGTGTAAATTTGTTTCCTTGCAAGCGCATATTTTTGTATGCCTTTACTTTAATTTAGCTAGAGTTTTTGCCCCTTTCAGCACATTCCTGCTTTTATGCCACCTCGAGAGTCTTAAATGACTTCAATTATAAGTGAGCTTCCGCCTTTCATCGTGAAGAATTCAAATACCTGTGTAAGGATCCATCAGAGCGTTTGATTCGCAAGCAAGCTGCTGTTTGCGCATTCCAGTCGCTCATGCTCAGGGTATTAACAAACTTGCTTTCATTCCCAAATTCATAATGTCTCCAGACTCCAACCACGATGGTTCCAAAGTCGCCTCTTCCCATCGCCAGCCTTCTGGCTTTTGGCTTCATGCTCTTCTTCTTTGAAGCTTCCGCACTTCCCGCGTAAGCTTTCAATTATTAATCATGAAATCCAAATTTGCTCCATTTTCATGAACCATTACAATTTTAAAACAGGGTAGAAACTTCAGTTCCGACAAGGATTGTGGATCCCGCCGACCAACTTACTCCAACGCCATCAACTCCTTTGTCGGCAGAAAGATTTCTTGACTTCGTCGTCCAAAACTTCTTTAACAATTCGGCGCCGCCTCCGAAACTGAACACCTTCGCCAACCTCTGACTTTATCGTAGCCTTCGGTCTCGCGATTGGCAATAAGCTACTTGAGGCGGGTGACCCTGCCAACTCACCCTTCCATTGGTATTCCTTCTTCGCTTACTTTTTGTATACAATCCTAAAGTGTTTCATGGAATCACCACTGGCCAAGACGTCATCAATGGGCATGCAAACTCTTATTTGAAATTGTATAAAGGTTTAATAATAGCTTGATCCGTTGATTCAATTTTTTATCTGGATGTCTGCTGTTTTGAAATTTTGAATTCTGTTTAATTTCTTGCTGTGACTTTCAAAATAAACTGACCGCCTCATGCAGCTTGAATGGTTAAAATTTTGAATTTTGACCCCATTTCATGTATACAGGAGCAACAATCTTAAAAACAATAACATTCATCAAGTTCCATGCATTCACGCAAAAAAGTATAATAAATACAACTACGATGCTCTACTTTTCGTGAAACCTGATTCATCCGGATAACAAAAAATACTCAAAAGAGAAATTTTTCGTCGTTGCTGCGCCTTACCTGATTTCTCCCGTTGGACGGAACTAAAGCTCAGCATCATTTAAAAATCATTGACAGGGTGCCATCTGACGGACAAACTTTGAGCTACCGGGAGAAGGTAACTTCTGCGTGGAGAAAGCGCATTTGTAAAGCGCGTTGCGTAATTCACTATCAGACGTCTTCTGATATTCACATCTTCTTTCAACATAATATTTAACATTTTAATCTACGTTTTTCAGGAATTATGCAATGAGTTACTCTAAATCGTAATCTCTAATCAAAGGTGATTCGCAATTTTAATACAAAGTTCCTCCTTGGAATCAATTTCCCATAAATTGTTGTGATCAAAGGACTATTGTAACATACACGAGTAACCAAATCACGTGCGCAACTGTCTTAGGACAAACTCATGCGATCAACGTCGAATGAACCCAAACGACGCTGGCTTTGCAAAAACATCAAATTATATAGCACTGTAGTTGATCAGATCGTATGAAGATTTGTTTCTTGCTTTGCTGCAATTAAGAGTGCGAATCAGTTGATAAAACATAAATAGCGGATGCATAATGCACTTTCACGGTACCTCTGTCAACTACACATTTCGTTACAGTTCATGAGCTAATTTCGGTTCCGCCAACACGCGTATCGGGTCACTTAGCTTCAGGCGGTCGTTCCTGCGTATTGCTGATTTAGCGCACACGGGCGCATTCTAGCAGCCTTTAATTTACACAGAATTTGCCATCCCATATACACTAGTAAAAGCATCGAATGGAACAAAGTGTGCCGAAAATTCGCTAACGATTGCCAAACGGTACATGCGCATGTGAGTATATTACTGGGAAGTAATTAATCCTGACTAACTGACTACAATACTCGGCTGGTTGTGTGTTATCAATATCGATGCAACGGGGTGAAAGTGCAGCAGCGCGTGCGCTGCTGATGCTACTGTGCTTATAAACATTGATCGATCGGAACGGTGTTTTACAGGTAACGCCAACACGAGAACGCGTTCTAGCGTTGTCACTTCCTACTTGACATTATTACGTTTGACACTGTTCGACGGGGGTATAAAAGGCCTCCAGTTTGCAGGCTTCAGTATCATTGCTCCCGACACCGTTGTAACGATGGCTGGTCTTCCGAGCTCTTTCAGCGTATTGGCCTTCGGGCTTGCGACTGTCTTTCTCTTTGGAGTCGTCCAAGCTATTCCAGCCTCAGCTTCGACTGATGGAGGGTAAGCTATATTTTTTAATCGGTATAATATACATAAAAACCAGTTTCTGATTTTGGAACTTTGCTACAGAATTGTTGTCGCTGATCAACTGACTGTCCACCAAAATACACCCCTTGGGAATATTTCAATCAACACAACTGCTGCAGCCCCTTCCGACAGAATCTTGTCCGAGTTGTTCCAGGCGCTGTAAGCTTTTTGCCACATTTATGTATCAGCATTATTCAGAATGACGGACTTCTAATGTTCTGGTTTCTTGTGCAGCACTGGTGGAGCCTCGGTGGATACGAGCGTGAACCCAAACACTAATAGCACTAGTGCTGGTGCGGCGTTCAACCCAACTTCGCTCATGGAAAGCCTATTGGCTTTGCTCACCAACTCTGCAAACAGGTTTCAAGAAGCAAGGAACACTTCTTTGACCAGCGCACTGGACGGAACGAAAAGTAATATTATAAATTTGCCTTTCCCGCTCAGCGCATTTGCTCCTGTGATCTCCTTGATTATTATCTTTGGACAATTCTTCTTCACTCTCTTTCCTGTTCTATTCTCCTTCACCTTTTTCGGCATCAAATGGGGCACCCTAAGCGCCTTGTGGGCCTTCAACTTATTCGCGGCCTTCGCTCTCCTCGCTTTCCTGTTTCCCTTATGGCTCTTCCTTAGCTGTTTGGCTTGTGTAACCGGAAATGCGCAATGCACAACTATGGCTGAAACCATTGGAGGCACGTGTGCGGTCACTTTCGACGGAACCATCACTTCCTGCACATCAGGTTGTCCATTTGGGTCGGCGGAGTGCACGGCGGAGTTTGATTCAATAACTAATACGGCTATGACCACCATCGAGGAAGCGACAGAGCTATTCATCGTAGAGCTAAAATCCGGTTAGTTTACATATGGAGGCTTTTCATGTTTCAGCTAATCTGTATACGAATATTGCAAAATTGGGGTTAAATTATCCACGAATAAAGTTTCATTTTCTGCAGCATATATGGAAACTTGGCGTTTCTTCCTTTATTGCTAGGATTTTGTTAGCATTCGGTTTTTAGGAGCTCTTGTTAAGAAGTTTCAGAACTTTGTCTTGCTAATCAAAAGCCCTGTTCACGTTATAAAGTAATTACAGCACAGCTCGCCTGAAGACTAGATTTGAGCAAGTAGAAAATTAAAATCAGGGGCATGTTTCAAAACTAAAAAAATAAAGATCGTAAAATAAGTAGTTCTTTCAAATTCGCATATTTAATAAATTTATACTGCTGATCAGCGGCTGCTCATCCACCTGTTCGTTTTTTATTCTGCTGAGACTTGCGCAGTCATCCATTCATCGAATTTAAGCATCTTAAAAGCCATAGAATCTTAAAATAGCAACGGTCGATATTTTCTGCCATGTTTTTCAAAAAAAGGTTCATGGAAAATTTCGCCCTTCTTGAAATCTCCCCATTTGTTCTGCCAAAGGGAGCACGCACAAACCTCGTTCCGATTTTGGGGGTAGGGGGGGTCTGGAGGTTCGGAACTAAATGGAACTATCAGGGAGGGGGCATTGAGGGGAACAGAACGTTCCCTGTAATTCGTTGGCGACTTTTGTATCAAAACATTAGGTAAAGACATTTTTCAAAGTTATCAGAAAACTATCGGATGTTTGAACATGAAATTTTTGATCACGAGCTTTTTGCATGCCGGCCTACAGCTGGAACGTTCCTGGGGGGAGGGGTCCATCCTATGGAACTAAATGGGAACTAACAGAGGGTGTGGGGTCAAAACACATATTTTTGGGAACGAGGTTTGTGCGTGCTCCCTATCCATGGCGTGACTCAACCCAGACGTTTTACTCAATGGCTCATACCAACTGTACCAATACCATGACTTCAACCGACATTATGTGCATATCATGACCACTGAACGCAACGATGTAAGCTTGCTCGTAGTTTCAACAAAGAAAAAGAATGCATCATTAACGATTTGATCGCCGTAAACTGAATTTTCATATTTCGGATTTCAAAATATTCGATTTGATTTTAATGGGATGTGACAAGCACAAATTTCTGATCTCGAAAGTTCATATCGGTACAAATCAGCTTATAAATTGCTGACACTGGACATACACTTGCTTATACATATTCGAGTAGTAGCATAAGAAAATATATATAATCTTATTTCTTTCCCAACGCTTTACCAGTTGCTTCAACCTTGGCAGCCTTAGCAGCTTCTTTCGCTTTCGCTTCATCTTCCCTTTTTTTAGCAGCTTCTTCGCGTTGTTTACGAATAAGGGCCAATCGTGCAAGGTCTGCTCTAGCTTCATCCGTTTTGCCTTCAGCATGCAGCTTCTGATAATGAGCTCTGGCACGCTGTTTCTCTAACTCTTCACGCTCTCTTCGGGATAATTCAGGTTTTGCCGCATCACCACCTTCCTCTACAACCCGGGTAATTTTCTTCTGCTTCTTTATAACGCGGTTAGGGTTTTCAATCTGGATAAGTCCTTCGACACCTTTGCTCTTTTTCTATGAGAAGACGGGAAAGATATTAATTATTTGCATCCTCCTTCAGGGAGTGTTAAAACTTTTGCCGTACCCCTTCTTCATCAGAATCATCTGATGATGAATCATCGTCGGAACCGGAACCAGACTCCTTTGCAGCCTTTGGCTCCTTAGCTTTGGATCCACCAGCTTTAGGCTCGTCATCACCGCTCTTTTCTTCACCAGATTCTGACTCCTCATCGGACTCTTCTTTCTTCTTCTGTAATGACAAAGTTAATTGTGAGCAATTGTGGTGACGATGATTGTTAGCTTTCCAAAAGTTGCACAACTTACCCGCCAAGAGTTCTTTTGTTCTTCCTTACGCTCCCGTTCAAGCTCTTCTGGGCTCGTAAAATGCCTATTACGGCCTTTGTGGTTAACGTACTTTCCTGCAGATTGCAGATATACAAAATTTAGACAATGTTCCTTCCCGTGTCGAATTCTTGTTCTCTGATCTAACCGAAAAACATGGAGCTTACCTCTTGGCATTTTCGAGCGTCCCCAAAACTATCAGTTAAGCTAACTTATAATGACCAGGTGACAAACTAGAAGCTGTTTTTAACTGCTATTCACGTTGTCGGTTTCCGTCGGATGTGCAACTGCAAGTAAGTATGTACAATTTCTTTCGAAATTTAGTTCTGTCAACCAGAACTTCTCAAAGATAGTCTGTACTTTTTCGCTCAAACAAAACTTTTTGCAGATTTTCGACTTATAGATTTAACTGTGATGCAATACAACTCTGTTTACATCAAATTTCTTACAGAATGCGTATGGTCGCTTATAATAAACTCAAATATATAGATGAAAACGCTGCACATTGCAAAGGAGATTTTAAGCTTACCGCCTGAATGCGCGCGCTTTAGTATTCGCTAGGATAAGCTCTCATCGACCTTCCCCCTGTTAATCAACCATGGGAAGCTAATGATCAATTTCTTTGTAAAATGAAGCTTTTTAGTTGCCAGTAGACGATCAAAAATGTGTATCCATTGTTTTCGTATTCTTGAAAGAATGCATTTAATTTGTTTACAAACCAGTGCGACATTCTGTTTTCACGTATGTATGTGAATTTTTATTCACAAGCTATCTCATTGCGTATGTAAAAGTGCAATTGAAAACCGGCGATGAAGCAACAAAAACATTTTTTTGAATTCATGGACAAATGATAGTCGTACTTTCTGCACTAGCCCAAGATGTTTGCTTTTGAGAATGAGAAGCTTCCCTTTCCCGAAGGAGGCTCATGCTTTCGTTAATCTGGTCAACTTTTGCTTTAAGTTCCTGCAGATCTTTCAGCTTCCCCAGCAGGGACTCCGTATCACAAGGTTCACTATTTTCAAGTTCTAAAAAAGTAAAATTATGTTACAAAGAATCGATCGAGTAATAGATAGGAAGGAAACCCATCATACTGATTACTGATGTGAACATTACCTTTAAGCTTTATCTCAATAGTATCGAGGTAGGAGTCTAGCAAAGCTTGCTCTCTGATGATTCTCGTCTTAAGGTTTGCATGATGTTCTGGGCAGACTATGGTTGTCTCATGCCTGCGATTCAAAACAAACAAATATCAAGTTTACTCACAAAACGCTCAATGAACAATCACAACTACTCACGTATCACTGCTGATCGATTCCACTGGTTGATTAGCGATACCGAGCTCCGGCAGAGCCACATTTAAATCCTTCATTTTAGCCATGCTAAGCTCTTTCAGGGATGGCCACGAGGGTTCTTGTGGATCTGCTGATACAGTACCTGCTCCAGTGTTCTTTTTCTCTGAAGATTCAACAAACGAGATTTGCAAGCGTTCAGAGGCTACAAAATCTGCCTTGTTCCACTGTACGCCGAGTGAACTTTTGCAAACTGAACAAAGGTAAAGACTGGACAATTTGCCTGCTGGCATAACGCTGGTGGAGTTGCTGCACATAGGGCCCCGACAACCGTCCGTCTCCGGATCACATTTCTTGACTTTCACCACGTGTACACCTTGATGCAAATCTTCCTTTTCAGTACCACCCATTCCTATTACTTCGCCATTCTCGGCATGGACCACTAGCCGAGCTGTTGCAGGAGATCCTTCTGTTTGAGGGATTTGTGGAACATCATCAAGTGACAGAAGAACAAACTTCCGCTGTTCATCTTCAGAGTCTATCAGAATAGAGTTCATTTCGGCTAACTTGGACTGTAACTGGTTCCTAAATGCAGCCAACTCTGACGGTTTTTCATCTCGCTGTTCTAAAGATGTAACATCCGAATTCACACACGAAGCAAAGGCTGATTTAGTATTTCCCAATTCGGAAGAAATGACAGGATGTATCTGCACTTGTTGTAGTTTACTTCCCCATTTTTGCTTGACCACTTTAGCTGCTCGGGAATGAAGTCTTTCTGCAACATTCTTGCCCACTGTCACTTCCTTCCTCGTTGACAAAGTTTCAACCACATGGTGCCTCAGTTTATCAATATAAGACTGGTCATGGCGATTACACCGTAGCAAATGTTTCAGCACTGGCCTAAAATTCGCTTTGAAATCATCAGATATCGCCTCTCTGCTAGGGTCATCACCAGCGTCTTCCACAGCAGTTTGTCCCGGCGTATTCAAGGACGAGATTTTAACTTGCGTGCTCCTCATCATACTTTGCAAACTAGCTAAAGCATTCAGCAGGTCATTACATCCTTGCATTTTTTCTTCCTTGGCAGGCTCGTCCTTAATAGGGCAAAAAGTAAACCTACAAAAGCATAAATATTCCATGTATACAAATATGCAATCCTAATCTGACTTTAAAGGGTATCAAATTTTAAATTTAGCTACCTGGGTAATTTTCCAGTGGTATTGACTTCTTGATACCACTCATATTTACGGCTGTTTCGGATGCTGTTGGGGCTCCGACAATACGAGCACACATAGTAAGGCGGAAGTTGGGTCACCTCGTACACACCGTAACAATTGCCATGCTGCCAAGCTTGACATAGTTCACACTACAACAAAAAACACAAAATCAATTATCTTTGCTGCAGTTAGAAGTATACGATAGGCCATAGCTGTGAGTTTTAATTCTTACCTGCATCATTAGGCCAAACTCTTCTTTCACTGAGCAGATACAGTTGATTACGTCAACTTTTACATCTTCAAAAGTCGGTTGTGTCTTCAACCTCTTTTTGTAGCCAGCTTTATAAAGTTCATCGTTTATGACTTCTAACTTCCTTGCTTTTATATTTTCGGCAGCTGATTGCTCTGCTATCTTTTGTCGTCGTCTCTGTGTTAGAAAAACGGGTCTCGCTTGCTGTTTCCTCAAAGGCTTGTACCTCTTGCTTCTCTCAGTCTTCTGAGGCAGCTTCTGTGAAACTGCTTCTGCGACGGCCTGTTCTTCAAAACTACCAACATGAGAACTTGTGGCATTTGAGCTGGGTTGGACGGTTGTCTCGTCATCTGAAATAATGACCTGCGGTCGCTTGGATCCCGTTCGTTTGTATCTACTGATGTCTGGCTTAAAGTCTTCATCCGATGAAAGATCTTCCACTGCAGTGTGTTCTTTGCTCCAAGTACGGGAATGTAACGGGCGGCCTCTTTTTGACACGCGATGGAAGCCTATAAAACACACGAAATCAATTACTTGTATTTATTTTATATCTAAATACAAGTTTTTGAATCTTACTGCCTTCAACAATTATATCAGGATGCTTTTCATCGAACTTCTTGCCGTCTCTTCTCTCCAAATCAGCCTTTATGTCTGTTAATTTGACAACCACTTCTGCAGTGATTGGCGGATGAATAAATGTAGTTGGGGTGGATGGAGCTGGAGTAGAAGGCTGAGACGGTACTGGAGTAACTTGTGCTGATCTTCTTCTTTTCGTAGTTTGCGACTGCTCAGCGTTGGAAGTGTCCGCGTGTTCTTTCTCCCGGACTTCATAAGTGGAATCCGTGCTCTTCTGTGCTTTTTCCATTGCCATTTCAAAAACATTCAGCTTCTTTCCCAGGAACTTGATGTTAGATTCCGGATGATAATGCTGAAGATGCATTTGTAACAATGAATCTTTTCGGAATATTTTGCCACAGTTATCAATTGGACAGATCCACGCGCCATCGGCATTCTGCTGAACGACGACTTCATTCCCCTGTTCATCGATGAAACGAGGCCCAACAGAGTCCGCATGCGGTTCTCCACTTCCATTCAGCTTTAGTTCAATACCCATACTCTCAGAGGAGGATAAACTAAGACTAGATCTTGCAGTATACTTCCTAGGTCGCTTCTGCGGAGGAGCCATTGGAGAAGTATCAGCAGCAACTTCTGCCGGTTTTAGGGACTTCTTGCCCTTCTTTGCAGTTGGAGCCACTGGTACCTCTGGTTCACCTAGTGAAGTAGATGGAGCGGCCGGTTCTTCATCCTGTTGATCACCTTCTTCAGGCACAACTACAGGCTCTGGTTCCCTTCTCACATATTTTCGTTTAGGCACTGTATTTTCAGGCTTTGGGCTCTTTCTCGGAACTTTCAAAAACAATGAATAATTATGGCAAGCTCTTTTTCGCTTGCCCAACTCAAGAGGAGGGGTAGCGACGGCAGCAGCGGCCGCTGCTGCCGTTGATGGTGAAACTTTCATTGTCAGCGAAAGTGGTGACACGCCGACATCAGGAGTCTCAGGAGGAGGGGCTGGCATACTAACAGGCAGAGGACTTTCAACTTCAGCCAATGGAGGTTCAGCCACTTCTAGTTCTGCGACAACCGGCACTGCCTCTGCTAAAGACTCTTCACCCGTCTCACCAACGGAATCTTCTGGTATGGATGCAGGTTCCATAACACCTTTTTGTTTTGCAGGTGACTTCACCAAAGGTGGCTCCGTCGGAGCAACCAATTCGTTAGATGCACCACCACTTATACTGTTCCTCTTCTGTTTCTTATCCAATTCTTGAGCCTTGCCCCGCGTGATCCGTTGTATTTTGTATATCTGCGACCCTTTCTTCTTGCATTTGATGCCATCATCAAACAGAACCTCGTAGTAGTCTAAAATAGATTAAAACAAAATTGTTGAACCTTCCTTCCGACTTAATCATATCAATCAACTATTCTTATCTCCCACTTACCGTTCGGAAGAACTGCTTTGATTCTGCCTGGATACCGCAAGCCATCAGTGCTCCACAGCGCTTCGACTCGTTCCCCAACTTTGTACTGTATTCTACAATGACGAACATAGCAATTAGCAATCATATCACACCGACTTCCATCAATAACCCACTATAAAGCACAAAGACTTTTACTTACTGAATGACGTTCGTGTTGGACGACGGTCTGAGCCTATTTGAATCCGTCTTGATCCATTCATCAAACCTTGATGACCACTTGTCGTAATGGACGAGCACTTCATTTTCTGCTTCGTCAACCTCCAACACTTTGGCAGGATACCAAGCTCCTTTGAAGTCACTAACTTCCAGTTTCAAGCCCGGCTCGTACTTGACAATTTTGCCCGCCTTGTCCACATACTCTTTGATGAGCCGATCACCCTTTTTAACTGTCTTGACGCCTGCCATTTCGAAAAGCTTTACAAGCTTTCTAAACGTCCATGTACACAATGTATTTAACAACAATTAAACAACAAACCATCACACACAACGTTGACAGACTGGAAGATTGTAACTATATTTTGACAAAGTCAAGTCATGTTGGCGCAGCACAATAAAAATCAACACAACGCCCTACCTAAATACAAACTTGTTACATCAAATGTACACAAATTAATGTAATAATCTACAGTTTACTACCAAATTTTTCATTTTTACAACAGTGGTTCCAGAACAAACACAATGTGTCTGTTTTGGTGCGTCTGACGAAATCTTGCCTCCTTCCCAGTACGCCGCTCAATGCATTTCAATGCCATTGCTTGCTTGGAATCTTAAACAGGGGCTTGGTCCACACATGACGTGCAGTCTTTTGAAGCGTGCTTCAGCATGGGGAGTGTTCATAAATACCATGGAGCGATACACGCAAAACAAAGCAAAGGGTGCGTCAAGCTCAGCATCTGCGGGCGAGTCTTCATGATAAAAAGCTCAAAATCAATTTGATTTTATTTGAAATTATATAATCGCCGCCAATATTCTCCAGCAAATTGAGATTAAAAGCTCATGTTTGGCTAACTTTAATTTGGAAAATTTGTCATAATTTAGCTTGGAACACTCGCGGTGAATGAAGAATGATCAATTGATAACTTCAAGTCAGAACAAAACATGTGCCACTCGTACCACAACGTTTAATGAAGCGTCAACGCTAGTTTAATTAATTGCAATAACCTCAATGCATCCTTTCATTTTTTTTGAAAATTTTGAAAAATATTCGCAGCGACAAGGTATCGGAAACTAGTTCATCTATTGAATTCTCCATACTCGATGGTAACTCGATGTGTAGTTTCCTAACATGTACCTTTTTCCGCTTCCGCACCAGAACTACTACGAACTTCGTTGCTTTTCGATATCGCCATTACTTGATGATCCATTAGCAAAACGGTTGTACTAGATTTCCAGTTTCGGGTAGGTCACTCTGTTATTTAGCCTTCTTGAGCTTTGTGCTCTTATCAGCTTTCCTTGGAATCTATGGAATTAGCAGTATCCGCCCCTCGCAAATTCTAGAACCAACTTGAGCACTACTTAACTTGCATAATAAAGTTAATTAACGACAGAATTCCATCTATGCAAGCTACGCAGCGACGCTTTGCGAGGGGAATACAACCACGATGGCGGCTGCTACGGAAGGAGATGAACAACTCCTCGTCCAAATATATAAACGTGATCAAGAGACCAGAAGAAAGGCCATAAGAGAGATTTCGTTATCCCATGGATTTCAAGCGAGCCTTTCGCCAACGCCAAGTCAGTTAAGGTTTCGCTTCAGACAGACGCTCAAGCACAGCAGCAGCGCTCTGCGGTCATCAGAATCTGCAAGTGCTATATATATCCAATTCACAAAATTTTCAAACCAACAGTAATTGCTTCTTTGCGTGACCTTGCGTCAGTTTTCGAAGTTGCAATTTTCCGAGGTCAAAGTGCATCTGAGGCTTTCTTTTCACCAGCTTGGCTACCGGATTGTCATCGAAGGTCACCAGCGGAAGACTGCAAGGTAAGAGAGCTTAAATTTCCCCCTCGCACTCAAATACTATTGTCTGTCAGTCAGGTCAGGTCAGGAAGCTGAATCCGTTCGGGAATCAGATTTTGGTTCCCCAAGAATTTTAAATACTTTAGTTTATTTCCTTCAAACGGAAGCTTGAGCAAAACTAGTAGATACAGTACATATTTTCAAAGTGCTGTTGTGCACATTGTTGAGAATTGGGAAGTGTGGGCAGAAGGCGCCGCTACGGTTGAGAGGCAAAATGGATTGCAATTCTGGTGGTTCGCAGACGGGAGACGTCCGCCGGGCTGTGACCATGGAATCGAGTTATGTTGGGAACAAATTGGTAGCATTTCAGTCCTGTGGTTACCACATAACGTTTACTTGTTTCCCTCACGGACCGACCAACTTGAGATAAAAATTAGCGTCGATTTCGTCTGATCCGCCACCTGATATCAATTCTCATCCTTCTCGGAACAAAACTTTTGCACTCCTTTTGGCACCAACCCTTGAGAGTCTGATATTTTTTCTAGATTTGATCATTGCAGCTTTAAGAGAGCCAAAGAATTTAAACATATCTTTGCATTGTACAGCAAATGCCTTCAAAGAGCTCTGTCACAGCGCCATTGCGGTTTCGCCACTAAATCATATGCTTAACATCCGTCCAATATTATAATGGTTTTTCGATCGAAACTTATTGACAGGACGGGAAAAATTGCAGAGCTGGTCATGTATTTAGAGTAACGAGATGGTTCCGTCAAAGCAGAGAATTAGCTATAAGCGGCAAAACGCTATCAGCCCAAGAGTGGGTTCACAGTTTTGGTGGTTTTGGTTAGAGGAGGGACCCGATACGCTTCGCTTGGCGAGAATGCGTTTTTAATGAAATAATAATTATTGATCTTGCAATATACATGCTCGTTTTATTCCGGAAATGAGAAGTTGGTGATTGCATGCATTCGTCTTGGCGTTCTGCCTCGGCTGAATGGTTATGAATGCAGTTGTTCCTGACTTGGGCTCACCGAGGCCTCCAACCTTGCCGCTTTTAATATCCGAGGTTCGCTTTTTTTAAAATCGATCGCGGAACAACTCCTGATCGTATGTAGCACATCAGAATCCTCTTGGCATTTACTTCCATAAACAGTTTGTCAATAAGGATTGCACGGGGTCACAGCTGGATAACGTGACACAAGCCCAAAGTAGACAGGAAGTTGGACAAGGAATTTAACATGATGCACGTTACTGAAAAATACGAGACGAGGAAGAAGCATAGTCAACATGTGTTCTGTTGTGGTTCGGCAGTAATTGTATAGGGTTGTATATTACCAGAGGAAGAGGCCAATGTTGAAAATACATGATAATCTTGGAAGACTGAAATATTGTTATGTCTTCCAGGCTTCTGTTCTCTGATAATACAGGACAAGAAGGGTTGTTATTATACAAGGTTCGGAATGTATTCCTTCACTGAAATATCATCATCCCCCAAGTTGTGGTCGCTTGGTTGTTGGTAGTACACGTTCCGGAATAATCGTATTATATCAAGGCCCGCTTAAGGGGGAAAATGTAACAGAATCCATTTGTTCTTATGGCTTTAGCTCACTCCCTCTACTAGATACAAGCATGGATGGACAGACAGGCATTATTGTTTCATTGATAAAAATGGCGTGTATACATCTGCTCCTGTTGAAACCACTTAAGCCGTGTAATAACCCAGGCCGTTTTTCACAATCCTGTCTTTGACCATAAAATAAAAGGAAGTTCCAGATAGTTTTTTCCAAAAATGTTCTCCATGTATTTTGGTGGTGAAAGAGTTGGTGCCGGCCGGATTTTTGAGCTTCAGAGTTGAGGCTCGTATAGTCTTTCCTCCAGAATATTTTTCCCATTACATTTGCCATAATGCGATTGGTGAAAGGCTCTTTGCCCAACGCCGGTTCTTAAATGTCAGTCGCAGGCCCTGCTGGCGTGGATGGATGACTTGGGAAACGGGCATTCTTTTGCGATTCTTCCAGCCGAGTTCCCTGTGAGGCACCAAAAGTCATTTCGTGGGCGGTAAAGTATCACCGAAGTTACGCCTGGAAGGTGCCTCCAGAGACAAGCAAGGAAGAATGAGCTTTAGCCGACCAGAATCTAGAATGTTGATATTTTTGAAGCTATGAGAAATATATATCAAGGGGGTGGTGGCTTTGGGAAGCACTGAGTTGGTGATAATGCATTGGGATGACTTTGGCTGGAGGCGATTTAATTTGGAGTCAGCGAAAGCTGTCATAGATATCGTTGATTTGGTAAGCAGAATATAATAACGCTTCCTAGTCTTCGTGTACTTGAGTAAATGAGTCGGCTACGAAACACTAGAATATGAAAGCAGGGAAATAACTTTTTAGAGGTGATAAAGCTGCAGGGGCTGATGGTAGTAATAATTCCAGCCCGGAATGTGTCGAGAGCAGATTGGAAATCAATGCGCTCCTATTCACAAACATGTTGTCGTAGGTACCGAACGTGACAGAAGGGCCTAAAAACTGAGAGACAGCTGAGCAAAGCAAGTATATAAGGTGGCTGTGAGTGAAGAGGGTTGATGGAAAAAAGATTATACGGCGGGGGTTGTAAACAGAGTAAATACTTTGTCAAAAGTACATGAAATTTTGACGAGGGTTCGTCCAGAAGTACAGTAGAATTCTATACTTTGTAGTATACGCAACTTGTCGATCAAACCCGGCTCTCATGACTGACTGAATAGGTAGGTGAGGGGTTGATGATGCGATGCCTTGTCCGGAAATTATATCCATGGCCTGGGAAATGTAAGGTGGGTGGATGGGTGGGGACTGTCGCAGCATGTACTTTCATTCTGGCTACGTGAGGAAGCATACATAAAATTTGAGTGAGTTCTACAGCTTAACCGGGCTGTACAAACGGCGAAGACGCAATAGGGTAGGCCGGGTAGATTCTTCGGGAAAGTTTTGCGGGGTTGAGGAGAGCCGGGTAGGAGGATGAAAGAGGGTGGAAAGCATGGCAGTGAGTGTTGGCATTGCATGGGACTCTCTCTTTCGGGCCACTAGACAAAACGATGCAGCTGGAATGCGTTTCTATGCATTTCTGACTAGACGTCGTCTGGATTTTGCTTTCCCGTCCGTGCTAGCATAGCAGCATATTTATCGATTTAGTAGTCTTGGTCCTGGGCGAAATGCAAGGGAAGGTTGCTGCGTTAAAGCCAAAGGCTTTTTGGAACCAGCCTGTGAGTTGTAAAGTACATTTGGTCGTGGGGCCGCCGTCGTGAGTCGTGTCCTATCCATCTTGTGATACAGTGCAAAAGCCCAAAAGTTGCTGCTGCTCCAAGTCCTACGTCTCGTATATTTATATGCCTTTTCCCTTGCATTTGTTGTGGGGGAGTGAAAGAAAAGAATTCTTGTTACAAAACTATACAGACACAAAACTTTGTAACACCGCAACTCAGTTGTCATTCTCGTCAGAGTCAGTCGGGCGGGGAACTACGTGGATCTGAGAGCTGGTGGTTCTTGTTGGAAAAGTGTCTGAAAAGTGCTTAGTTGGTTTGTTATTGTTTCTCAACTCTGTCAGTACATACATTTAGTTGGGGCTTTTGGCTTCTTGAAACTGATCCCTACTACGATAGCGAGGAAATCCAAGTCCGAAAAGAGAAGAAGCGTTTGACAACTGAAAAGAGGACCGTATAAGGAAGAAGAGGTGGAGGGAAGCGTGTGTGTGTGTGTAAGCGTGTAAATGACGCTGCATTGTTGACCCAGGTGAATAGTAAGCGAAACAATCAGCGTCAGTGGTCTAAAACTTTTTCAAGCTTAAACTGACAATACGGTCACGTTGTATAATTGCTGATGTGAAGATTGATTACTGCGCTCCTTGCTGAATAAAGTTGCGAGGTTTGCAAATTTTCGGGAGGTAAGTCATCTTGATCGTCATCATGAGGGAAATCTATACAAAACTGAATGGCGGCAGGAGCCGAGTGTAATCAGCAGGGGAGAAAAGTGGTATTTTTTGGTATGCAAGGAAAAGTTGGATTTTTAAATGTCTTAATTATAATCAGCCGTCATCATAGAGAGGCTGAGATTCCTTATGAATGCTGTGAATAGTTGGAGGTGGTGACTTGTGATGAGATATAAATGGCAGGTAGGCAGGTTGCTGATGGAAAAAGACGACAGTGTTTGTTTTAGGAGGTAGTACATGAATACAGGAGGTGTAATTATGAGAGAAATGGCTTCTTTGGAATTGCCACAAAGTGTTAACTCTTCTGCGGTCATAATAAATTGTTCTGCTCGCCAACTTTAATTGAACAAGATAACAACGGGGATGCTCTCTTAATAATAATAATGAGAGATTGTCTGAGGATGGGGAAGGTATACGTATGTGGATGTGTGTTGTGCACATAAATATAAAATAGCGGTGAATGGATCTGATAGGTATGCCAAGGAGTGAAGCTAATGTGTTTGGGTATATTATTGTCAGAAGGCGAGAAATATTGTTGTGGGGAAAGCAATCTACCTGTCAAAATGCAGAAAAGTATGTGTGGGATCAGTTGTTATGTGCTATGCTTGGCTTATTGCAGGCTTCTGGTGACCGGTCGGTAAATAATTACAGTATATGGGTTTTGTCTTGAAGATTTCATGGTGTGCAGTTTCTTAAATTAGTTGTAATGTTTTTTAGGTAGCTTGAGTTGCGTTGGTCTGAATGAAAAAGATTCGGGGTATTTTTACAAGATTCATTCATTCTTTGAGGGAATCTGGTGAGGAGGCTGATGATGTGGTTAGAATATGGTACGACGTATGTATGGATAAATTTAATAAATTTTGGTTTGTTGATTAGAGGGAGACAGGTAAGGAGCTGTCTTGATGCTGTCTGAAGCTTGGTTTAAATTGAAGATGTATTTTTAAGTGGACTAATTGGAAGTCATGTGGGGAGCTGATGAACCGTGATGATCAGAACCCGGTGTGGGAAATTGATGAATTGCAGAAGCAGCTTTTTGCAAATTGTACGCCTGTAAAATATATACGGCTGGGAGATACACTAACTGCAGAGTGACAAGGGATTTTTAGTTGACAAAAGTTTAATGCTGCTGATGTTGATTAGAGGGGTGAGAAAAATGCTATACGGCAGTACGACTTTCTCTAAAAGACTGAAATGAATTATAAAAGCTGCTGCATGTTGCCAATTTGGTGTCCTCGTCGGTGTATTTTCGGGAGATTTGTGTATGGAAGCGTGTAAATGTTGGTAGTTTGAAATAATTATGTTGACAAAGGGTCGGCGTGGAATAGAGTCGTGATTAGGCTGTAGGCGGTATAAGTAGCCGTGGCTGGCTGAGCAGTGCAGTAAAAAAATGGCGGGCTGACAGCTGGTGACGTGATTAACTGCATTTTAAATGGGGATCGGTGTTTGTTGTGCACCTTGTTCAGTCATCGGGACATGAAATGGCGACGGTGGAAATTGGATTACGATTAGGATTTGAGAAAAGAAGCAAAGAAAGACGACATGAGGCGGGGAATGTAGTAGATGGAAATCACGAACATTTAATGATGAGAATTGTTGCGTTTTCGGTCATGGTGGAAGAATAATAGTTTTGTATAAAGACGAAAAGTTGTGTGCTTGGGGCAACAACGGCTTCTGTGATGCTTGATGATGTGGGTTTGCGGTTTATAATAATTTTAGTGATGGTGACGACGACATGGACGACGTTGTCATCGTCGTAGCCAAGAGTACATAAAATACATAATTTTGTTGCGGAATTGTCAAGTTATTTTGATGAAACGCTGTGACTGACTGACTGAGCAAGGGTATGCGGAACTTGAGTGAAATTTTGGCAATTCACCTGCTGATGTTTGTTTGTAAATAAGATTTTGCACGGTGCAGAAATCAGGATGGATGATCCCCGCAGTTGGTAGTAACAACATGGCGAGCTCTGCTCAGGTGTCCATTTGCAGCCTGGGATATGAGCCTGAATGCGCGGGTGTCAAGCAAGAATACTGCGGGGAAACATATGGCTAAATATGAAAGTCTTGTGGTTATTTTGGGTATTGTTGGGTTGAATTTCTATTCTTTGCTTGTTCTGATGCAGCCACCGCCGCCGCCGCCACCACCATTTACTCTCTCTGGCTATTTTTGTGTGTGTGCAATTTATGGCGAATGAATCAAGGGGCAATTGCATAGTTGCACTTTTGGTTGGTCACTGTGAGACTGTCGAAATAATGGCAACAATATTTTCTCCTCGTTGGTCAGCCATGATTCAGTCAGACGGAGCTTCCGGCGGGCAGATGGATTTCAGTATTATTTGCAGAGCCAAGAAACTGTGAATCATATACCGCGGTATTTGAGGGGAGGTGGCGAATTGACTACCCCAGTTTATAGTTTTGTTTATAGGAGAAGAAACAACCTAGGGTAACTTTTATGATTGTTCTAGAAGGAGAGTTGGCTAAATTGGAAGGCATTGGGTGAATGGGGAGAGAGTAGTGATGAAGAAGGTAATAAAAGTTGTTGGGGTCGGAATTGAAGAATGTTGGCCAGGAGGGAATAATGATTTGATTAGGCTTTTGGATGGGGTCAAAGTTGCAGAACGGGCCAGGGAGTCCCGTAACTATTTTGATTATTCATTACGTTCGGTGGTCCTTTGGCGAAATGTATGTACATGTGGGGCAGATAGGTAAATGAATTATTTCGGCAGCAAGTTTGCTACTGACTGAATCAAGGAAAGACTGTACAGCTAATTTACGGTACCGCTGTGTAATATTGTGTATAATATAGTGCCTCAAAGCAAGGGTCGAGACGTCATCATGATATTCTGGTTTGGGTAAGTCCACTGAATGCTGAGGGTGAGTCATTGGAAAGGAAATTGATTGAGAAAAGTACGCTCGCTGAGGGACGAAACGGGATGAAACTGAAACTACTCTTGTATTTGACTTCCGGGGAAGGTGTAGTTCACAGTTGTATAAGATCAGACAGTGGACTCGAGTTAATTTCTAGGGCTAAATTACCCAGTGGAGGAAAATTAATGATGGAATAGGTTTCAGAAAGTTCAATTTGGTATCTTTTGTTGCTTTGATTTTGTTGAGCTGATATAGCTGAATGGACATGTGCATACGGTGATGATTAATGAGTGTGGCTATAAACGATGGAAATTGCACAGGGACATGTTGTTTATAGTGTTCGAAGTTTGGAGATGCTGTAAGTTAATGGTATCGACGGTTCATTTAATAATATTATTCTTGAACCAAAATTGCATCGACGTAATTTACTCGGTTGCTTTGTTATGCATTTTGGGCGGAAAGTCTTTGAATGTAAGGGCGTGAGGTGAAAGCGGCCTCGGTCAATGCATAAGATGTAGAAAAAGAGTAGACTTTTTGATGATAATGGCTTGGCGGAAGTACGGAAGATCAAGCGGAATAGACGATTTCGGTTTTGGTGTGATTTGTGGTAAAATGGTTTATGACGGTAGTAAGATGTTTTGTATGGCGGGAATAATGACTTTAGTGAGTGGAAATATTGAATAGCGATGAGGTGTAATTACATTACTATGAGGTGTTATGAATGGCGCTAATAAAATTTTGGTTTCTTTGATTACAGGTGTTAATTGGAGGCAACGACGACGTGAGGGGTTCAAGTGCATAAGGAAGGAGGAGGCTTTTTGCTGACAGCCGACAAGAAGAATATAATAGTAGTACCTTTTTGACAAGGACGGCAAGTTGTGTGCCGTGCCCGTTTTGTGAGAACACAGATTTGGATTACTTTTGGGTTGGCGTCAATGAGGAGAAGCTCTTAAGACGGAAGTTTCGTCAAGTGGATTCCACCTTATACTCGAGTTGTTGTTGCTGAATCAACTTGAAAAGGATATCACTTGGAGCCACATTGAAGGGAGTGGATCACATTTCCGGATTATGCTAATCATACAAACAGTTTTACTTTCCTGGTCCCAAGACCACCACATTATTTCGACGTCTTTGATGGAGTTTTGTTGAAAAGACCGGAAACGTGACAGTTGGAGTGAGTGAAACGTACAAGTCAAGTTGAAAACTTTTGTCATCAAAGAGTTTCAAAGTTACAAGACAAAGTGAGTCAAGATGCATCACATGAACGGCTTTGGGAATGGCTTTGGGAACGGTCATCACGCCAATGGTGGGACAAATGGCACCACGAACGGCAATAGCAACGGCGTAGCCGCCGCCAACAACAACAGCAGCAGCGCCGACGGAAGTTGCTGGGAAAAGGGCATCTGGTCAGTGGGTATCATCAACGCGAAGCACAAGTACTTGACGGCAGAAACTTTTGGATTCAAGATCAACGCGAATGGGACTTCATTGAAGAAGAAGCAAACGTGGCTGCTGGAGCCGTCTGGAGAGGGAGATACCATTTGTCTCCGCTCACACCTGGATCGTTATTTGGCTGTGGATCAGTATGGAAATGTCACTTGTGACGCTACGGAGAAAGATCCTGGAGCATATTTTGAGATCCACGTGAGGAATGAATCAGGTGAGTTGATTGCATTCAAAAAGAGTATTCACAACATACAGATAGTATTATACAAAAGTGAGCTGCATTCCGATGCGCTCATTTGCGGCTTTACTGACTTGCAAGCCTGGGGCATAAACAATACACTAAAAAGAACAAGAGTTAACGTTTCGGAAGCAAGGCTTTTTTAAGTAGATGAAGTAAATGAAATACAAGCTATTCACAGTCTCTCACAGCTTTTTAAATTAAGAGCCAAGAAGACGTACTTGATCGCTTCATTTTGCAAGACTCATATATAGAGTCAAGGGATGACAGCTCAATTATATATTGTCGGCTTCTGAGAAGCGAGCTGAAGACATTCCGGCGGAATCGTTGCGGTGTATGCAGTAGGAGTGGAATGAAAAATGTTTTGTTTGTGAGGCAAAAAAGCCTTTGTACAACAATCGGGGTTAGGAGATAATATCCGCAAAAGTTGAGTGCAAAAAGGGTTATGTATTGTGTTATATTGTATTTAACAACAACCTGTCTTATTCTTCCTCCAAACAATAACTTACGCAAGTGTACAAGGTGGGTAGACTCCCTGCCGAACAACTGTTTCATGCTAAATAGTACGTGATACTGCAAAAAGTTGGAGCTGTTTAGAGACCAGCACTTTTACAAGACTTCAAGTGTCTCTTAACACGTTTACGCATTTCACCCAAGGAAATCATATGAGCGAATTTATTACATGGGCTAAAACTTCCAAATGGCAAAATATTTTTTTTGCAATTTTATAACTGGTATTCTCCTCCCTCGGGAGAGTGTGCAGGGTCAAATTGAAAAGATGTAGAAGTGATTAATTATTATTATAATCAGTGAAAGACAAGGGATATTAAGGCCCACTTTGCATGGTTGGCTTAGGGCATTAAAATAAATATGGAACAGTTAATTAATTTTCCGTGCTTCAAGAAACAGAATGGTGGATGGCAGATGGCTTATCAGGATTCGAAGCAAGAGTTTTTACTGGATCAAAGCAAGGGATTGTATCAAGGCATGGCCCGAACATGTAAACTTGTCTGTGAGAGAGACTATTTATAGAGCTAATTAGTCGCTTTCAGCGTTTTATTGCCTGCAGAAGAAGCTTTTTACTGACTGATGATTTGAAGGTCAGCTGCATTTGAAGCAGACATTTTTATGAGTTGAGGATGCTGATATGTACCAGAAGAAGGCATTTTCGGTCTTGGATTATTTATACAAGATGTTAATGGAGAGATAATGGGCTGAGAGGGCTTGACCGACAGTATAAAAGCCGATAAATCTTGGCCGAGTGCC
>JAQGBJ010001155.1:0-26088 GCA_034698345.1 Sphaeridia pumilis | reverse complement strand
TTAATTATCTGCTTGTAGACCACCTTAAGTTCAAAAAATTTCCCCTTGTAGAAAAAATTTCTCTTTCGATTTGAGACACTTTCAGCTTGTAGACCACTTATCAAAGAATAGCCATATTTCCGATTCAATTTCGTCCATCAACATTGCCATTTTTGGCCTTCAGGTGAAACTGTTTCTCACTGCCAACTTTTCGTCTTTCTTCACTTTGTCTACATTCCAAAAAATTAAGTCCGTCAAGATCGTTGTATACAAGAAGATTCATAATTTTTAAACAACTCACGTGTTGCTCAAAGTTGCGCAACCGTGACGCTAACGTGAATGATCTAGTCTACATACCGATTATACATGTAAAACGCGCTAATTACTCTTCTTCTTACCTGTGGTGTAAGGATGATGGATGCTTTATGCAGGCAGCATTGTTTCAGTTTGTAATTTCCCTGTCACTCTGTCAATCCACGACTCTTAGTTGTCAAAAAACCAAGTTAACGGCCTCAATTACAACTCATATTAACTATCCACTGTGTACTATAGAAATTGTCGTATTATTGCAAAGGTAAAATGTCGTTCTAGGTTCGCAAAAAATGCATAGCAAGAAAGAATTCGTTTGCTATATTTATTTATGTACTTGACACGGCTCATGTCCAAGGGGCATAGTTTTAAAGTTATGAGCCACACCGGGCTATTATTTCCGGCAGCTTTTAATTTCAACCAACTGCCAAGCCAACGCCACTCTGGCATGACATTTTCAACAGAAAAAACAATCACTTAAGCTGTGTTAATCAATTCAAACAAAGGTTGAATGTAGCCAAGCACCCACGACGACCAATTCCACAGTGCTTCTGAAAACTGCCATTTTGCACCGGCCAAAAGTGCACCATCTGTTACATCATATATTTGTTAAATTCTTCAAATGTAAAAACTAATGTGCATCATAGGCATAATTTTACAACAAATAACAACAATTCCAACGTCTTAAAACCGTGTTTAATGCACAACTGAGAAAGCGTTTCCGGTTGCACTACCACCACCACGTACACGTCCAGTCAGCAACGGGTATACATATCACAAATCAGAAGCGCTCGTCCTGAAGGAAATCAATTAGAAAGTTGGTATCAGCAAGCACGCGACTGTAAATAATCTGAAGCGATTCGTAACAGATGCACTGATTCGAGTGAAATTCCCCAGTTGGTCAGTCGATTTATGACGAGGATTCCAACCCGTGTCAATCGCAATCAAACTGATGACCTGCATCTGTTCCACCTCATTAGCCATTGATTTATCGGACACTAACGTTAATTACAGTTTAAAGCTTCACCGCCTGATATCAATGTGTCATCATTTTTCAATTAGTTTTTCCCCTATAGCTGCTGCGGTGTCATATCATTTCGATTTACGGGAAATTTCCTTTGAAGCCATTGCCATTGCCTTTGCTGACCTCAAAGCCGTGTAATTTTCTCCCTATTTTTCTAAATCCAAAGTAATAATGTCATGACCCGTAACCTACCTATGCAATGGATCAGGAAAATGACAAAGTGATAATCTCACAGTTTAATACGCTGTAATAGACCTTTCCATCTCACCTCGACTCTTATTAGCCCGCCAAATTCATGTTTGTCAGACAGTTGAACTGTAATTGAATAAAATGGCTGTAATTGTGTGTGGTATAACCTGCCACCCTTGGAAAATGTTCATCATTTCACGGCACGTTTCCCAGTGGCTTTCAATTTCAAAAAAAAATTCGTTGCAAAAAACGTACATCACGATTCCATCATAGTTAATTTTAACCCGACAAGACGAAACAGTCAGGTTCTTGTGTCGATGAGTAGTGAAAGTTAAATGGCTGTAATTGTGTACCTCGTGTCAAGTCACACTTGATTTCCCCGTCTGCAACGTTGACAACTGACGACTTCCTTATCCGTTTCCCTGCAACAATGACAAGTCTATTTGCAACGTTTGTTTTGCGTCCGTTGTCAACTTTGTACCCGCATTTTAAATTCAATATCAACTTTATGACTCTGCCAAGTTCACAAGAATAAACAGTAATATGCCGCCAAGGTGACTTTGACATAGACTTTGTTTGAGTACATACGTTCAAGCTTTAAACGTATTTACTGTCAACACAAATTTCTTAAGCCAACCATAAAGAACTTGCCGGTATTACAAGTTCTTGCGACATCTGTTCGTACATGTCACATTTCCAATCACGTTCTACTAGCTCACACCTTAACTGCTTTTGAATCTTCCTTAAAAGCCACATGCCATCTTCTTAAGCGGCATTTCCCAATAAACTTAAAATCACCCATAATAATTTACCTTCCCTTTCAGTCAGAAGTAGATCGAGAATCCGCCATGTACAAATTCCATGAGCTCATTTTTGCCAATTTTGTAGGTAGTAAAATAAATAGTCTTTTCAAAGTAGTAAAACATTCTTATTTTTCAAGGAGACTGGCAAGAATAGTAAATTCATCAACGTCTCCCATTATGCTATTCTTCATTTCGTCGTCGCCTTGGTATTAAGCCGCTTGCTTGTGGCTTAAATGGGCGCTGTTATTCACTATTCTTTGAAGACGCTGTGTGACATGATGATGACACTTTAACCGAGTCCTCCGTTCAATTTCATGTTCTTGAAATCTCCCAGTGTCTCATTGCCTTCAAGACCTTTTTAATCGGAACACAAATGTTCTGAAGAAGCCTATACGTAATGCTTCTTCGACAATGTTTTTCAGGAAGAATCGCACCTTTCACAGTTACACAATACAAAATAAATGCACTTTTGACGTTTCTGACTTTGGTGCCAGAACTGGAAGTGTTTAGAGCGCACACCTGATTGAGCATCTGCTCCTTTTGACATGCTTCTGTCAACTTGTCAAAATCATCATTGAAGCGGATAATACATCTAAATGTTACGTTTACCTAAAGAGACAGAGAGAGACTTTTTGTTTTGCCATTTTATTGCCTTGTTCGACTGGCAGGAAAAACAAATCGATGTCGCGAACACTAACTGCGAATTATTGGGATCATTGTCAATGGCTTTTTGAATCGATATTATTATTACGACTACTCCTGTTACGTTATCCGTGTACCTATGAGCAAAACCCATCTTTTATAACCTTGTTTGTTTCGCAATCCAAAAATTACTGTCCGCTTCATTGCCTACCCAACTTTCTTGGCGCTCAACCACAAACCTTCTGCTGCCAATCAGTAGCAACTGTATTACGTTGGTTTGATGGGATTTTTTACCTGTTCAATACCTTTGAGGAACACACCTGGTGTTTTGCAGCTTGCTGTTGCTGTCACTCACCTTCTTGTATATAAATGTTCCCTGGTGCTTTTGCTGTTACTTTCGCGACCATCTTTGTGGGTCTACCGTGAAAAATTGTCTTGACGACTTGGAAGAATTGTAGTCTAATTTAGACTTGTTCCGTCCGCATGTGTCTCCCTATATGATCTTTGTAATCTCCTTTTCTTTTCGCACGCAATAATTCAAGGACCTAATGTGGTAACTGGTAACCGCTTGGCGCACACTGCCAATCATGCGGTTTCTTTCTAATTCCTAAAAGTGCTTTCATAGACGGTATCAAAATTTCCAATTTTACATCGTCTCCTTCTGATGATGGAATCAATTATCTCATTCTTAATTTATTTGGCTGCGAATCAAAAAAAAAGACTAAAAATTTAAAATTGTCACTCGACTAGAATAATAAACGTCTGCGGCGCATTATGAAACAAACTGCATTTGACGCAACTTAATAACATAGATTACCACCAAGCAAGCTTTAAAGGAGAAAGTCCCAAGTAAGTTGCATATTTGCTAGCCTGGTTGTAAGCTTCGTTGAGACTTGCATTGTTGCCTTGCGGAAATAAAAATATAACGGAAGGAAGACTTCGCTTGCTTTATGAAGACAATTAGTGTAAATTTTGCGGAAACATTCATTGTGTTGTTATTTTGAATGTAGATCATAGTGGCCAAAGCACAGCTTTTGTGAGGCCCTTTTAACCTCAACTCACAGTCTAAGCGTTTGCATCGTTCACAAACTTATAATGCGCCTGCTCCGACTGCGGTTAAGCAATAAAACTGCAATTTAATGCCCAAAATCTCTTTTATTTGGACGTTTGGGCACAAAGATGTATTGGTGGCCATAAGACCAACTTCCGTAGTTTTGTTCTTTCAAAACGTCTGGGCTCACAGCCAGTTTGGTATTAGCTACATTGGGCAAAAACTTTAATGTCAAAAACCATTAGTTAATAGTCTATGGTCTCAGATGGTTACAAAGAAGTGAATTTTGTTTTTCGAGTAGGTTCGTTAGAAAATACTGTTTCCCTTGAACCTAATGTTATGCCAACGTTATTTCAAGACACGTAAAACGTGCATGACTCAGTCAATGTTCTTTTGCACAGGTGTGGTTCAAGTTTGCGACAGGATACGCCATTTGCAAAAACGCATCCTTGTACTATTCTTCTTTCGTTTTGCTTACTGATGCTTTTAATTGGCATCACTTACACAGTCTTCTCAGGCCAGCACCAGCGAGAGTCCATCTTCGAACGTGGTTTCAAACCTGTATTTTATGAATCATCAAGTTTGATCTCATGTGATTTATGCAGAGAAGAATAGTCTCAAAGTATCCAACTTTGCGCCATTTTTAGATCATCTCTCTGTACGTTACGTCTTGCGCAAAATCCTTGAAATCACTAAATCTGTGCGTGTGTCGAAATCACCTGCATCGAAATTGGTGGAATTACCACGGATCGCTGCATTTCGCCTATCATGTATTTACCTGGGTCCCCATCATTATGTCCCACCAAAAACTTCACTTTGGCTCCAACTTTTAAAGAAGCCTCACAGTCTCACTCCTTTTGACAAGTCTAAAATGATCTACGCAATCAAGGAAATAACAAAAAGGCCCATTTGATGCATTGTATACCTGCATTACTCGGCATTTTAATCTTGATTCTGTGGATGAGCCACCATATCATCGAAAGTGTATAATATTTTAAGCCTTTCAGCCTGTACATGAAGCCTTAATGTGATGAATTCTTTGTGCACTTTGTTCTACAGGCTTTCAAAGCGCTTTTAATTCAATCACTCAAAACTTGAACACAGGTTTCTATTTTATTCCTATAAATGGAGCTGCAAGTGACAGTGAAACTCCAGTTCATTCATGAACTTATACGGAACTTATATTCAATCAAGAGCTGCTTTTATATTCTTCAACTTTAAAGATATATATTCGACTCACAAATATTGTTCTACTGACAGTTCAAAATTCATCAACTAAAATATATTTATATCCTTATACAAGTTTATACAAAACTTTCGAAATCGGCATGAAATTGGGATGAACTCGTCTGCATGTGGTACAACACTTGATTTGGCAAAATTCATTTTTCTCTCCTTTATGAAAGCGTCATATTTTATGCCGAGCCGCCAAAGTATTTTTCCAATTTGTTTCCTTGTCTGCAATTAGGCCAATATGCTTTTGTTGATTTGTCATACAAGAAAAACGATGACTGGTTCAACGCAAAAAAAGAGCACATGACGCTCGCATAATTCAAGCTTTCAACACTATTAAGCCTGTCTCGCCACTTTAAGAAAAATTAGACCCTCTGCAGGAACCTAATGAAGCTAATCAGTCATCACTTTTACTTGACAGCGTTGCAAACCAACCAGTTTACAAAGTCTGTTTTATATTCGTAAAATTTTGTCCCTCCAAAAAACGGACCGCTTCATGGGAGGATATCAGCGTACAATCTCATAAACTTTAATTTGGTGTTTAGCACCCGGCGGACGCTTTTGTTCGAATGACCACACCACAACAACAGTTTGTGCAGTAAATATGCAATTTTGGTCCATACCCAAACTTGTCATTTTTACGCTGCAAGCGAATTTTTCCCTTTCATCTTGCATTACGAAACGCTAATTTTGTTTCGTACATCAGGAAGATGCCACACTACAAAACACAATGCAAAATTACTCGCCATTTTCAGCCTTGCAGAATTGAAAGCTTTGTCCGCCAGCAATTTACCTTAAAATTGTCAACTTCAGAAGACACATTATCTGTGCATGGTTTGTATACGGGAGAAACATCATCATTACCAGTTGCATCACAATTTTACAAAGTCGACCAAAATTTAACGACGGTACTTGCAAAGATGTGGGCACCTTTGCAGTTTTACGAGTCTTCTACGCATAATTTATGTAGTTCAAAACAGATAAATTTGCGGAAACCGTTCTGACTCCTCATCAATATCCAGATCAAAAACAATTAAACAGCAACTTTCCCTCCCACCAGATTGAAAATCAATTGGGCCATCAGAAAAATGTACGCACCTTTGATCCCGACCTGATCTCTCGTTCACTTAATGACGGCAATTTACTACTTATCCACCACTTTCATTCCTAGGCTAAGACACAATGGCGGTTAATAGTGTTCAACTACTTACGCAGACTTCAACACGCTTTGTGAACTCAACCTCTCGGTGACATTACAATGACGAGGTCGATTTTGCTGTCAGCCTATCTGAACTTTACCTGGCGAAATTTCTTACACATGAGTTTCGAAACTGAGGCGCTACCAGTGGCCATTAGATTTATTTCCCCACTCACATTGAACAAAGGATGAAAGCTGAGGCTGTCAGCGTCCATGTCGCTGCAGATTTTGTGGTCACCAAAGGAGTTAAATCGTATAAATGTACAAAATGACTCTAAAGGACATGCGGATCCTCCACGCTCTATGATCTTCCTGCTTTGTCAAAAAATAGTATCGCCACCAGGCAGATACAGAAGTACCTGATGAAGAAGACGACGACATTGGTGCCACAATTTCGAATAGAGTTGCTTACTTCGGCAAAAATTGTTTAGCAAAAAAATGTGCGAATCCGCAACAAATCGTCAACAATTCTCAATTTCCACATTCATTTGATGCTCATTGTCCCTAAATCGAGCCACACAGGATGTACAATATTTTTCAAGGTATATTTTAATTACGTCTTCTCCGAAAACTTCAATCCACAGCAACTTTTAGCCTTCCATGTTAATAGTACCTAATAAAACCCTTCGATTATTAATTTGCTTATTACTCATTATTACTTATTATTGCAACTCTATTATCCCACTTGGCAATAAACGAGCACAGCCAAAATTCACTTTTAACATCTTCAACTCCCAAACCCTTAACGTCACGTAAAAAGCTACTTTTATGTAAAAATATCTGAACCCTTAAATCTAATTGCATACTAATGGCATTATAAAGGGCACGCCAAAATTGGAAGAGCAAACAGCTCATTTCACCATCTGCCGTCACGATGTCACCCATCCCTTTGAACAAATGTCTTCCAAAACTCCGATAGCCATTAAAGTACCGAAGAAGAAACTCGTTGCATTATCTCGTGAAAATGAGCTGTAATAAAAGCTTTTGCTGAAGATGGATGATAACATCTCTATTTCCAACTACGCTCTCCTAAAATAATTTTAATGACAAAGTCGTGTCCGACCATGTAAAACGCATTAGATATATTTTGGCTTAAGCCAAATCCTCAAGGCTTACAGATCTTATGAATTGTGTTAGATTTCAACATCCCAATTCCAAGAATCAGTTTGATCGATACATCGAAAGGCTTGTCAATAATACGACATAGTAAGTTGATAGTAATTCAAAGGTATCATTAGTTGCTCATATTGCCAACTTGCGCTAATGAAAATGCTTCAAAAGCTATCTGAATCTTTGTGAGGGCTTGAGTAATTTCTCATTCTCACCCCTAGTTGATCCATTGCTCACGATTCCATTTTGTAATTTGAATCGTATCACAGATGAGTGCAAACTTGGTAATTACATGCAGTCTGATTGCATAACAGTTGCCTAAAAACAGCAATGATCTTCACAGTTTCAACTGAAGCAAGTCAGTATACGCGAAGAAATATATCAACAAAAGTTACCATAAATCCATGACTGCTATATCCCGCCACTCTTTTGTTCCCTGAGGTCATTTTACATTGTTTTTGCCAATTCACTCGTATCATCCCTTTTTGTAAAATTCTTTGCTGAATCTTACAATTTCGTGCTCATCAAGACTCGCTACACACTTTTTGCTACACTTCTTCCGCCACCAGCCAAATTCAACTTGAAGAAAATACTTTAAATCTCGTAAGCACCTTTTAAGCACACTCTAGCGTTAAAGGACATTTTTTGCTCCATTTGAAAAAATATGAGGACCACGTAAAACATTCTCCAACTCTAACGTTTCCTACACGCTTCTCTTCTCAACCCTTTGTCTTGTGCTCTTGTAACCTGAGCAAAAAGCGTTGTGGGCGCTTCAGTTGGTAAACCGTTTCCGGACAATTTACAAAAGGCGTTCCATGTAAACCTCTCGCAGCGCCACCACCATACACAGCGCTCGCAAAAGCCTCATAAATTCGAATTCAATTTCTGTTATCTCAGCTCCTGTTTTAGGGACCCCATGCTGCAATTGCTTGTTTGAGACATTACGAACCAACACACCCAATTTCAAATTGTGACTATTCGACCCATCTCGCGTTTTTTTCTTAACTTCTATTCACATTCTTCGAAACGTTCTCAAATTGTTCTGCAACTTCGATCTTCCTGTCGTGGAACTATCATCAATTATGATCTATCAAAAAAAATGTAACGCTTCATTCGCTATTAATTAAAGCTCGTTTCTAATCGATGATATAACTAACAGCCTTTTAATTTTCCCAAGCTTCTGGTTACACATATTTGCTGACGACTAAATTTTGCAGTCAAGATTAATCATGCTTAATCACTACGCGTCATTAAATATCCTTTCGCTAATATTATGATAATTTGCCCTTTTTTAGCCCAACCTCAAATTGAAGACATGTTATAAATGTCATCGATCATTTTCACTTTCCCAAGCTTCCGAAAGTTGTCTTCTCATATATTTTCTTCCCAACCAATTTTCATTACAAGACCTGCTTCTTAAAATCCGTAATTTATCGAATATGCAACTTTAGTTAAATCCATCGCCGACTACAATTTGATAAAGAATCGCTGATGAAGAAGCACCAAAAATATCAATACAAAATGAGCCCCTAAACAACCTGAAAGTTCACGACTTTTTGTAATCGTGCATTTACCTGTTCAAATATCCAAGGCTTCTTGTACTTGTTAATTGTTGGGCTTCGAGTTTCTCCGCCCTGTAAACAAACAAGGTCTTCCCACATGTAATTCATGATTGTTTCCCGATTTCGTGAGTCAGGTAAACTGATTGATCAAAAATTATTCGTCCAATCTTTGGTGTAAACTGCCAAATCCGCATTTAACCTGTGTAAATCTCTTCTTCTTTTGCCTGCTTGTGGGAAATTGAAAGTTGAAATTGTTGGCGAAATTTTGGCAAAGGTGATGATGAGCTGCTCGAACCAATTGCCCTTTCCAGCCCCGTTCAACCCTTTTGGTTATAATTAACTCCTTGTTATTTTCCCTTTCGTCTCAACCCTTTAACACTGTTTATTTTTCAATTCTTCTTCACTTTCATTTATTCTAGGATTCCCACAGAAAAACTGATTCTTTGATTCAGGTTAAAAAATGCCATGCAAAATTCAATTTTTTGAGCGACTAGATCTTACTCTCTTCTTCGCCTCCATCTAACAGTAAATATATTCATAATTTTATTACAAACCTTCTTCTTCTTTTCGAGCGCCTTTGAATCAAGTTACATTGAAAACCCTTCGACCTTAGCGACCACTTGATGGGAACAAGTGACCGCCTCGCTTTTCCACGGTGCATTGTTTTACGCATACTTTAAGAATCTGTTCATTCCATTGTGTGTACATAAATGACGATGATCGTCATAAGAATAGCCTAAGATCACCATCATTAAGTGCATCAAGGTGCTCGTCGGTCGTGTCGTCCACTGCGTGGGCGAGTCCAACTTGCTCAACAAAACTCAGTAAACCTTTCGATTAAATACACACAAGACTTACATACAAATGATCCGCCTTGCCAATTAACCCCCTGGCCTAGCTCAAACTGTTTTTGCAACTGAATCACTCGACCAGTATGCCAACTCGTTTTTCAACTAGAAATAACACAGTTAACGTTTGCACACAGATTATTACCCAAACACATTTAAGACGAACCGCTGAACACGTGTTTAGCGTTAATGCGTATCTTGTTAAGTAGTCGCCACTGCAAGGCTGAGAATTTGTACAAAATGAAAAAGTCAGACATGGCTTCTTCTGCAATCTCAAGAGCCTTCAGACTTGCCATATTCATGCTACTTTTGAATTGTCTTCTGATATGTCTACGCACCTACACGCTACTCATGTGTCTTGTCAATGTCATAAAAATTTGGATATAACAACTTAACAGCCAAGGGTCATGACGATAAATGGATGATAATAAAAAGGTTGGTAGGGAAGCGACCTTTGTGATTCGATTGCTGGAGTTTGATTGAAACATTTTTTTACTCACAGTATATGTTTTGATCTATGCCAATCAATTATATTTTATATACGGCAAGCTCCATGGGATCTTCCCGTAACGTTATAACAAAAAACATTATTGCTCTGAATATAATTATATTCTACTGAACATGGCATCACATTCCCTTGACCCTTTGAAGCCTGAAGCAAGCCCTTGAATCGAATGTAGTAGTGAGTTATTTTAACTTATCGCCGTTCAAAAGCCCATCGACCAAGCCTATATCTTCTTCCCTTACCTTACAGTATAATTTGCTTAGGCCAAACTAGTTTTGGATGAATACCACAAATCTTATTTTAAAGCCTTAGGCCCATAGCAGGATATTAAAAGTTACTCAATTGGCAATTAATCAAGTTTACTATATATCAAATCAAAATTCGTGGTGCAATTTAAAAAAGGCATAAAGTTTCGGTAGCAATTATTTTGAGGTATCCGTTTACGAATACTGTTGAATTATTGTTGACCTTGCGCACTCGTTTAACACAGTACCACCGCCCAATGCAATAGGGCACCACGACTTTCACATGATCTGATATTCACAATAAAAAATGTAGCAATGGCCTTCTGAAATTAGTGCGGATATACGCAAGTATCCACGTTGACCAGTTTATATAGATCCAAGTTCCGGGTACAAACAAAGAGCCGCTGCAGTATCGACAATGCTTTATAGCACGATAAAACCAGGTAGGGCTTTGTTCCATCCAGGAAAAACGGAACAAGTAGTTCGTGCCTATCAGGACTTCCTGTGTCGCCCTTGTTCACTGTTCACCTGACTATTATTTTGGTCGAGGGAAAGTTTTTGCAAACGTTTGTATTTATTCCTCCATGTTACTCCACCAACCGAGCTTGTATGAAAGTTAAGCTTTCTTCAATCTACGTACAATGGGAGTGCCAGACTTCGGAAACCAGGTTAGTAGGACTCCAGTCAGCGCAGTATCGAGCTTGCATTTTCAGTAACAATTTGCCAAACCAGCCATAGCCAAGGCTACAAGTTGTCTAGCGGTACATACAGTTTGTGGCTTTTGCTATCAGAACATATTTTTAAAACTCCATTGACAAGGAAAGGAGATTAATTCGCGTGCATATGTTTCCGAAAGCACAAATAGTCGGTCTCCTAACAGCTTTCTCTTAAGCTGGCTCGCAAGAGCATGTCAAATGTTTCAAATTTCCACATGCCTGGATAACGCACAGCATTGTTTGAATCTGGAAGCCACTTTTTTCTAGTCAAGAAGCAGACTTCAAAATTTGTATCAAGTCCAATGTCGATCCAATGGCGACCAATTTTTTATGCTTTTCATTGTATCGTTTCCACGTGAAAACGATAAAAACAAAACAGGCGGAAGTGGTAATGCCAAAACCGCAAGAAACCCTGGATTTTTCTGGTTGTTTCCCCAACTAAGAGATCCTCCAATTCAATAATAAAGGAGACACCTCGAATAATTGTCAACGACCATAACCGTTTCAACTTCCTCCGACATTTCAACTTTATAGTCATTTTACAATCTTAATTGCGACAGTTCTTGCGTCATACTTCCATATTCCGTGTTAAATCGTGGTTAAAGCCATTTAAATTGCGTAATCATGATCATGGACAAACTCTGACGTTGAAACCATCTTCACTGGTTGATTTTTCGAACAAATGTCGTAGTATTTAACGTGTTTCCTATCCAGCCCAGCCGCTCCAAGTTGCTTTCTCTCGTGCAACTAATCATTAGGCTTTTAATACGGTCACTTGCTTCGCCTTTAAGATTCTTAATGATGTTTGACCAAAGATGTAGGATGCCACTATCTAAATGGTTATTGCGATATTGCGTGTACTCATTCGTCAGGATTTCCCGAGAAAATCTTTTGCACAAAATAGACTTCGCTTGCAACTCATGTCTTCGTAAACGTCACTTCATATCGACGTAAATCTTGTTCGGTCCGACAGCGCTATATACCTGTCGCAATAGAACGCTTATTGGGCTTCTAACATTGAACGGCTTAGCTGTGAAGTTGAGTGAGTCGTCGTCCGTCACCGGCCAACCTGAAGGTCATCAAATGCTGTTTGTAAGCCGAATCCGCGATACAATGTAAGGACACGGCCATGGAATTATCGGAGAGTGTATATATGCATTCTGTGTGAATTAAACATTACTTTTATCGATTTACTCCAAAGTCTCTTGTCCCACTCCGAGGTTAACGAAACGAAGGCTTTATATATATTCCAACGGTCACGAATGTTCATGTTTGGAGACTACTTCTGCCGTCTAGCGGCAAAAAGCTAATGCCTACTTGTTCCATGGAAAACAGTTTACTTTCACTGTAACTTACATTTAATTTGTCATGGCAACTTTATTCGAGGCACTACCAGAGAAAATAAAACATTCCTTTGAATGGTTCAATTTGTTGATTTGTTAACGGAAAAAAATACTAGCAAACTGAACCTAAAGTTTTGCGCTATGAAGCCACTTTCAACGTTGGGCTCTCGCAAAGCTAACCAATGGCGCCTTAGCAAGCCTAAGAAATGCACGTTTAATGTAAGTACCAATAAAATGCATTAACTTCAGCATAGGCTTGAAGAGTAATGGTACGACCATTTGAGGACCAATTTCATATTAAGGCCCTTGAATGTTTCTCAAAACATTTCCGCTATTCATACTAGCCCAACTTGTGGTAAACCACGCTGCCAATGTTACATCAAAATGGCTTTATAATAATGAAAAACCTGCCGGTACAAGATCATTATATCAAAATGTTACATGTGTAGAAGCCATGGGTTGTTGTATATAATAACGATTTGACCAACTTTTGTCCTATCCAGAAGAACCAATTTTCTAATAACGATTCCTTGTCTACTTTACAGATTCTGGAGCAAGAAAAATACCAGCTTAAACGAAAACTGGACGCAGCCATATCAGACTATGATATTCGGGTAGCAGAGTTACAATCAGACATTAAAGAACTCAAACAATCCTTAGAGAGCCAGCAGCGCTTGATGAAACATTCTGACCGTGAAAAGACACTTTTGATCACCGAACTCACGGAACAGAATCAAAGACTAACCACACAACTCAAGGAAGCTGCCAAAAAGGAAGAGTCGCTCACGTCCCAACTTCAGTCACTTCGGGATCAGTTCTCGCTCCGCAAAAATGTCATGTCTGATCATGCCAGCCATCTTGAAAATTTACGGGAAGAAGTAAGTCTCTTGTCAATCAGTTGTCGATTCGATGTAATGACTCAAGCTAATTTTTGCCAATTTCCTCTCAACAGATTGCCATCATCACCAGTAAAAAGATGGACCTGGAGAGAAAAATTGACTTGATTTTGGCAGAGAAAGAAGGATTGTCGTGCCACCTGGACGATTCTTCCGACAGAATCATTTTACTTGAAAGACAAACCAGAGAACAGGAAATGCAGATCATTAATAGTAGGCATGAAATGGACGAAATGAAGTTAACCAATCAAGCACTGTCCACCAGGTAAGTTCCATGAATGTTAATATTTTGGATCTTTTAGCAATTTCTTAAATATATCCAATAATTTCAGGTTGGAACTGCTGAATCGGTCTGCTGCTGTTAACCGGTCGTTGCTGAACGAACTTGAGCTTTCGGCAGACTTCCGAACCACTTCAGGTCTCTCAGCAGCATCCTCAGGGATCGGCGGCGAAGAAGACGAAATCGAATGCGACGAAGCTTTACCAAACAGTTTACACTTGAAAGAGGTACATTGTCTAAAAATATGCCCTTCAAACATTCTATAATTCATACAGATTTTGACATTTTTCTCAATATTCTTTGTAGCTAAAAGAAGAAGTATGGCTCGCTTACTGCACAATTCTTGCCATGTGCCAGCAACTCAAGGCTTTAAAATCCAAGTCACCAACTGGCGACGATGCTTCCAACAGCAGCATGGAAACTTCGCTGAACGATAGCAGCAGCTCTATAAAGGTAATTCGACTCATCCTGAATATTATTTCTAGATTCTAGAGGGTAAAATCATACTTTATCATATTGCAGCCCGGCCTACTTCACTCGACGCTGGAAGAGCTGAAATCGCTACTCAGGGACTTGTCTAACATTGAAGGCATGGAACACAACGGCATCAAGTCTCAAATCGAACTAGAAATGAAACTTCATGCGGCTGAGGAAGAGATGGCTAAAACTGGAAGGGTCCTTAACGAAAAATCAGACGAAAACAAGCGCCTCAAGGAACAAATCAATCAACTAACTAGTAAATTTCTACTCCTTTGCTCTAAACAGTCTGTAAGAAGCTGAAAAAACTAAAAATGTGTCAATTAATTGCAGGTCAACTTACCATTCATGAGGCCAATTTGGCTGCTGTTACTGAAGAGCGCGACAACGCTAGGCGGGACCTCAGCGACTCTCACCTGGCCAAGGACGAAATTGTGAAAAGAGCTTGGGAAAACCGAGATCAAGCTGTTGCTAGGAAAAATAAGGCGGAACTGGAAGTAGCCCGAACCAGGATCGATATGATGCAGGTCAACAGTCAACTCATGGAAGCCGTTCAGCAGAAGATACAATTAAGCCAGCAGCTGGAGCAGTGGCAGGTAAATATCACCGTGATTACAGTTTTGATTTCATTAAATCGAAACAAATCTAATGTATCCAATTGCAAAATCTAGGTTGACATGCAACAATTGCTGGATGAGCAGATGAAGACCAAACTGTCCAAAGAAACCAAAGAGCCTCTTCCTGTACTGACTGAAAATTTACCCAACACATCCCAGTTCGAACGCAAACGCAATAGACTTCTGGCTATTTTCAGAAACTTCAACAACTAAGTCACATTGGTATCGGTGAAAGTTGTGGTGTTCGAATGAACTTGAAGAACCATCATTTCAGTTCTTCATTCGGAAAGTTTATAACTTGTCTAGAGGCTGTTTGAGATGCCCAAATTAACTTGGGTCTTCTTTGCTTTCCTCGTATTTCTTATACGCCTTAAATGTCTACATTGATAGTTATGTTTGCTACGTTATCTTATTTAGTTACTACCAAAATGTACCTTATAGTATGAGCAAGAAATGCTCAGCACTGACTATTGTACTTATACTGGAGCTGTCAAGGCCTACCGTCCATGTAGCCTTGTAGTGATTAGTTATTCCGACGCCGGTTTCCTTACACGATTCTCGGATTCTGAAGCTGATATATAGTTGCGCAGAAACTATTTCTTGAATAATGAGAACATGTTTTGGACCTATACGTATCTGATGTGATAAAACGATTAATATAATAATATAGAGATGTAGTAACATTCTGTAATTTAAGTGAGCCAGATAATGAAACCAATCTATATTCAATGAACCACTTGCAATCTTTGTCAAAAGAAAATTCATGGACAATTGTCGTTCAACAACGTTATATTCTCTTTGATACGTCAATTGCGTTACATTCATTCAGCCTAACTACAGCACCATCATACAGTTTTTACATGGTATTCCACGACTATTTCGATTTAAAGTTCGATTTAAGAGCTACATATTCCCCTAAGGTCCAAAAACATCACCCCTTATCACGTGGAGCCCTCTTTTTCGGTACATCAGGATCTCCACTAAAGAGAACAGAACAGAATAGGACTACCACCATTAGTCCGACAAGCCCAAGTTTGTAAGGATCGTTGCTTTGCATATTTCTCCGAAATTCCTTCACTCGCTCATTTCGTTCCTTTGATTCAAAGTTCTTCTTTGCCAGGTTACTGTAATGCATCCTTGACCTGACATGTTCCAAAAAACTGAGTGAAAAAATTGATTCTCAATGTGGCGGAAAGGCAAAAAATGTGAAGTAAAACACAAAAACCAACATAATGTGCACAAAGTTACGATACGTACCATTCATCGAAATCATACTGTGCCGTTTTTCCTGTCGTTGGCTGTGACGCTCGATTATGACGCCGCGCCTGGAACAAGGGAACAATTAAACCGCTGACCCATTTGTGTGTGTGAAAATAGGCGAGCTTCAATTCTTACCCGTGGGTTGAAAGTTTCTGTTTCGGTTTCCATTTCATCTCTCGTATGAGCAACGCCTCTGGCATCCCGAAAGATTCCCTGGTCATACAAACGGCGCAATTTTATGTTTCCAAGGACTTCATAAGCTGTCGTTATTTCACGGAACTTCGTCTCACTCCCCTGAAATTTGGACGTGAATTAGCTCTTTCCCTCAATTGGCATTTTAGATAAGTACAAATTCCAACGAAACAAGACAAGCTTACCTCCAATTTATCCGGATGATGCTTCATAGACAATCTATAATATGCTTTTTTGATATCCCCCTGGCTGGCTTTAGGAGTCAAGCCTAGTATATCATAATGGCTTCTTCCTCTTCCATGAACACATCGTATCTGAAAAAAACACCCATTGTCAGCACCTGACTATTTGTCCTAATGAAGAACAGTTTCAGTAATGAATAGTTGAACTTACTTGTTGACTAGTTAAAACAGATAACAGATTGGGTCGCCTATAAAAGATAAACATTTGAATGTTTTGATGCTCGGAAGCATCAGAACATTGAATAGCTGTGGAGTCTAGAATTCGGAAAAACTTCTTCTCTCGACTGCTACATGTTTGGAACAATCAAAGATAGCCAAATGGTCTGCGTAACTGCCGCACTTTGCTGGAAAAAGTTATAACGGAGAATCTGATACAACCAAACTTGACCAGAACCACTACTCTTTCTTCAGCTCGGATAAAGACCTCACTGAGATTTTGAAACACATTGTTCGCAAAAGCCAAAAATGTAATAAGCTACAAGATTATACAACAATTATAGTACTTTGGGCAGATTTTTTATTTAATCACGTTTCGATGTATGTTGTTGTTCGACGGATAAATCGAACAAATTTGGTCAAAGGATAAAAATTTCCCGCTCCAAGGTGCAAGAACCAAGGATATCTGAAAGCTCTGCAACCGTAAAAGCACATGTAGAGCAGAATTACCTGCACGCCATCTCCATGCGATAAGGCTAAAACTACACAAAGAGCCATTCATAAGTTACCACAGGAGCAACTGCTTTCAAGAGCCATTCAGAACAAGGAGTTCCACCGACTGTTTGTGAACGACTCTTTGTCTCGGTGCGGTCGGAGCGGCAAACCAATTGAAGCAACTCATGCTGCAGAATCTTGAGTCACTTTGCGTGGGTGCGATTTGTGTAGTTTGGAAGTTTCAGAGCCGGACTTTAATTAATAAAATTAGTACTTTTCAGTAATACATCGAAATTGTGATTCTGTCAACTCATCGGGTAAGTGCTGTGCTCAACTTTGCTTGATTTGTGTCAAAAGTCACCGGCAAACTATACGTTCCGGCACAAAGGGCTAGTCTTAAAAATTATATAAGAATTCAAAGAAGTTAACTGGATTTTTCATTTTTCAGTTTAAGAATGGCCGCCATTACTACTTTGAACCCGAAAGCCGAGTTCGCTCGTGCTGCCCAGGCTCTTTCCATCAACATTTCAGCTTCTCGTGGTATTTCTGAAGTCATGAAATCCAACTTGGGACCCAAGGGAACCATGAAAATGTAAGTTTTCATGCAGACAAACAATTAGTTCTTGTCAACCTATTCTAATTTTGTTACTTCCTGCCATAGGCTTGTGTCCGGATCTGGTGACATCAAAATCACTAAGGACGGAAATGTACTTCTACACGAAATGGTAAGACCTAGCTCTACCAAAAAAGCGTCTGATGATTACGCCGAAACTCATTTTTACCTTTCAAACTTGTAATTGCAGCAAATTCAGCACCCAACAGCCTCGTTGATCGCTAAGGCTTCGACGGCTCATGATGATATTGTCGGCGATGGAACCACTTCGATCGTCCTACTCATTGGAGAAATCATGAAGCAAGCTGACGCTCTTGTAGCAGAAGGTGTTCATCCAAGAATTCTCACTGATGGTTTGGATATTGCCAAGGAGCACGCCTTGCTTCTACTGGAAAGCATGAAGATTCCCGTTGAAGTATCTAATAGGGAAATGCTGCTGAATGTGGCCAGGACTGCTCTCAGGACCAAAGTACATCACAAGTTGGCTGATTTGCTTGCAGAGGTATGATTCATGAATTCTTATTACTTGAGGTCCTAGTTGCGAATGCCGAAATGCTTATTGAGTCGATTTGCAGATCTGTACCGATGCTGTTTTGGGTATCTATGATCCCAATGAACAATTGGATCTCCACATGATCGAAATGATGGATATGCAACATCGCACTGAAATGGATACTACTCTGGTCAAGGGTATTGTCATGGATCATGGTGGCAGACATCCTGACATGCCCAAGTCATTGAATAACTGTTATATTTTGACTTGTAATGTTTCTTTGGAATATGAGAAAACGTAAGATATTTAGTCATTTCTTATTGAATTTTTCATTGAATTCCGTAATCATTCACGTCAATCTTCAACCTACAGGGAAGTCAACTCCGGATTCTTCTACAAAACTTCGGAGGAAAGGGAGAAGTTGCTGGCTTCCGAGAGAGAATTCATCGACCAACGAACTCAAAAGATCATTGCTTTGAAGCGAGCAGTCTGTCCACCTGATAGTGGAAAATCCTTTGTAGTCATCAATCAGAAGGGTATCGATCCCTTGAGTTTGGATATGCTGGCAAAGGAGGGTATTCTTGGTCTCCGAAGAGCGAAACGCCGTAACATGGAGAGATTGACCTTGGCATGTGGCGGAACCGCCATGAATTCCGTCGACGACTTGACTCCCGATTGTTTAGGCTATGCTGGATCAGTGTATGAACATGTGCTGGTACGTAAAGATTCTGGGTTGATCTCCTGGTTATGGTGTTTGCATTAACATGATTTACGTATTAGGGTGAAAACAAGTTCACATTCGTTGAGGAATGCAAAAACCCCAAGAGTGTCACGATTCTGTTGAAAGGACCAACTAAACATGGTATGGTTCAGATGAAGGATGCTATCAGAGATGGTATCAGATCTCTGTTCAATACCATTCAGGACAAGGCTGTCGTTCCCGGAGCTGGTGCTTTCGAATTGGCTGTCAGCAAGAAGCTTGATGCACTAGAGGTTAGTGTCCCGTCAGGGAGGAGCTATGTAAAGATTCCGCGCACTCTAATCTTTTGATCTTGCAGGTGAATTCCAAAGCAGTTCTGGGTGTGAGGCTTTTTGCGAAAGCAATCCTGGTTATCCCAAAGGTCTTGGTCAGTAACTCTGGATTTGATGCCCAAGATGTTCTTCTCAAAGTGCAACAAGCACAAGCTGATGGTGATGTTACCGTTGGTGTTGATCTGGACACTGGCGATGTACTTTTACCCATTCAAAGCGGCATTTTCGATATTTACGCTGCGAAGAGGCAGATGGTTGATGCTAGGTAAGTTGTACTTTAGCTGTCCTTAAAGAAGTACCTTGAATCTTCATATTTTGACATCTTCCTTCTTGTTTTAGTATTGTGGTTGCCAGCAACTTGCTTCTTACCGATGAAATCATGAGAGCAGGATTGTCGTCTTTGAAATAAGGACACTGTTGGAAGATGATTGGATTTACGTCTGTTAATCACTTACTTAATGCTTTATGTACGCGATGGTCTAAAAGTGGCCAATTTATACATTACCAAAATGTTCCCATAGCGTGCCAGCTCCTGCTAACTTACAAGCGCTTAACATTTGTACCGATTTATGTACTGTACCTCTTTACTACTTGTCTCGTTTCTTTTACAAGAAAGTATTAACATCATTGTGTTGACTATAACGTTTCTGTAAAATATTTTTATTGATTCTTTAGGTACTCGTATCAAACGGGGTTCTTCATATAATGCACCGAAAAACGTTCCCAAACTTTCCTTAAAGCTTTCCGAACCCTAGACTATATTGCTGGTTACCTGACTGCATGATTCACTAGGAAAAGTTACAAAACGATGCGAACAAAACTGAAAGATATAATATAATGTCTTTTCAAGCCGAAGTTATCACGTTGGAGGCATATTAGTAGAAAACGACGTTTGCGGCGGTTGATGACTCGGTAATGGAGGAGGGCCAACGCTGTAAGCTTGAGATTGTGGCGGTTGGACCTGACCCATAGGACTTGGAGCACCAGTGGCCAAAGCGGTAGGTACAGAAGCCGGAGACGATGTGATGGGATGAGCTACCCGCTTGTTCAACTTGTTCGGAAGCGGTCTGGCCATCATGTTGACTCGAGGATCGAACATTGGAGGGTCATTCCAAGCTCTATCGTAGTTACCTATATGCAATCAAAAATAGGTTTTAAGTAAAGACGTCATCGTCGTCGCCAACAATATGGAACAGAATGTACCAACCTGGTGCTATAGGTGCAAGATTGATAGCGTCACTGGATTCGGGAAGAGGCGTTGAAGGCTTTCCATTTCCAGCTTCAGTATTATTATTTTCAGCCATTTGGACACCCAGAAGCCAGAAGGAAATAAAAACTTTGATGAAACTGGACAGGTCCTTCGAGTTTTGACTAAATCTACTTTTCTAAATAAAGTCCATTACATAACTGCGAAGACAAAATAGTTCTACCTGCCAGAGACGGTAGTCTAGAAAAGAAATCTCATTCTAGCCTAACTGACACCTGACAATACGGGGCACTGTGTCCTAAAAATTTATCCCACACAGTGGCGGTTCACCTTTCACTCCAAATTTGTAGTTGGCGCCTGAATCTTTTGGGTAAACTCTATGATTATCTATCCAAGATCGTTCTCGTGAACCATAAATCGGTCAAGAGGCCTAAATGTACGTCTTTAGATATTTTTGACGATATGATTTCAATTCAAGTCCAAGAAAATACCGCAGCAGAATGATTAATTTAAAATTCGAATTTATTGTTTGTCGGATCGCATACTTTACTTACACACTATAGCATCGAGACCAATATATAACGTCCAATCATTCACTTTTACATCAATGTTACTAAAATTACGCTTTGTCAGGCGTCCCAAGTAAAAGACTATTTACAAATTGCGCGAAATTGCATTGCATCAAAATATATCGCTTAATACTATTTTTCTTACATCTAAAGTGGCTGTAGTAATATCAAGTACTTGCAATGTATCACTTGTTGCGGCAGATTACGAAACCTATTCATTTTCAGAAGCGAAACGCTCAGTGTAAACCTTGAGACGATGTTCAGGATTGAAAGCAGACTTGATATTATCCTCTACGCACTTGACGCGATCCTTGAATCTCTGCCGGTCGACTGCCAAAAATTCCCAGTGCCGCTTCCTCATATCAGCAGATTCTTCATCGTCGGGAAATTCGATTACAAGGACTAGATGCTCGTCATCGAAATGAACCTGCAGGAAGAAAATGATCATTAGCTCTCTTCGAACCCACAGATTAAGAGAAAATAATGGTATGGAAACCAACCTTCTTCAAACCTACGCCTTCACTTGAATCACTTCCGGAAGAGCTGCCTGAAGTAGAGCTTGACAATGTTGAGATATTAGGACGACTAGGGCAACCATTGACTCCATCCGTGTAAGATGAAAGCACGTCTATAAAGATAAAATGATTATTGTACTTTTTGCCCATTTCTTCAAACATTTTACATCATCTTTAGCTCCTTACCTTCAGTTTTATTAGTCTTACGAGCCCTCCTCTTTTTCTTTTTCCACCCTCGGCGCATTGCACACACCGAGGCTGAAACTGGTGCTTCAGGCATGACCGTCTTTCGGTTTTCGTTTTCAGTGATTTCTTGTTCTTCTGCTGGATCCTCTTCCTTCACTTCCACGACAGGAGCAGGTTTCTCTTTCTTACTTTCAGTCTTGATTGATCTCTGATTCTTCTTGTGGTTCGAACTAACTAGCCGACTCTTCGGAGGAGCCCACTTACTCTTCAAACTAACGTCTACGTCGAATTCAACTTTGCGAATGATATCCAAATGCTTAACTATAGGGTTTGTAGATATACACGTGCAGGCACTGGATACCGCCGACATTGTTCCTTTTTTTGCGTTTGCTGTGTTATAACTTTCTTGTAATAGGCACATTCTTTACAACTTTTCTACGACACCTACAATTCACCGAAGTTCAGCTTTCGCACTAGAGGGCAGATGATAGCATATATAGCCCAAACTCGGACAATCCTTAAATTCAGCACAACATAAACACAATCTCCGCTGCCATGTGTTTTCAACGCTGTCTCCAATAATTGCTGATGCAGGTTTCATCATTTCCTTTGAATCTTCACAATGGTTGTAACTGACAGTTGTCATTGGCGCAAAGCGCTCAGATTTCCCAATAGAGTATAGCACAAGGATTTACCTGTGGATTCACAAAAGACACAATTATAGTTTGATCTCGATATATTCCCTCACATTTCCCTACTGATCTTGCCGTCCGTCTCTCAAACAATCGAACTAAAACGTTACTGCGTTGCGTGTACACGTTACAACAATCACTTGAAAATGATGCAAGTTACATCAGAACAAGCGCGCAGTTTGCTCAATCGAGCCAGGTGAATGATTCATACTCTGATGAAAAACCTAATACCATTACAATCAAAATGCTTTTAGCAAATATGTATATATATGACATATTTCTAATCGAAAACAATCCATCTCAAATCAACCTAAACTTGGTAAACCCAACCAGGATATTTATAACTTGTTTACTTCAAACGGTAAACGCTACCTTGCCTCGTTTGGCATTCCCACACACATAGACTGGCACAGATTCAGAATACCATGAAATATTCTCAAAATCACAAAATAGCATGGAAAATAGGTTCAAGTTCAAAGCTATAGCTACTATGAATGAAATAAACATACGGTTCTATAATAAAAGTACTTACAATGTGTCCTTGCAATAAAAGCGTGTGTACGCAAGCAAATAGCACGGGCTTCGCTCAAGTATTCGTTTCCACAGCAGTGTGTCCTACTTTCAACAAATTGATGCTTTGGTTTATTTCAAACTTAAATTCGGGTATTCTTCAATCACTTTGAACATTCGTAATCGAATTGTCACAATCTTTAATAGTTAACTGGCTTGAAATTTATCCTTGAAAATCTTTTCCTGTTACTTTGAATGATGCTTGTTGAGAACTGATGCACTGGGACCAAAATCTGATGCAATTCTCGCTGCCTTCACTTTGAATGGGCTTTTGAAGGAGGGACGTGACGACACGAGAAAACTCTACGCTCATTGGATGCGTCACAGACTCTGACGCATGCATTCAAAGAACTTGGCACTTTCGCAGCCTTTAGCCTTACGTTACAAGTGTCAAAACTGCGTATTTTTGCTCCATGATATCGAACCAAAACGCACTTTCCAAGAATAGCGATAACGATACAACGCACTATTATGGCAACGTACGGAAGTACTTGCCCAAGTATTATCTCTGTGCACCTTAAAATGACGTTTCGCCTATGCAGTTTGCACAGCACTCTACAAGTTAATAGAAGATCTTCGTTATTCGATCATGTTTAATAATACCTTCAACAGTATTAAAACAAACGAATGTAACAGCTTACAGAAAAATACTTTGAAAACTAAAGTATTCACAAAAACGTAATGTAACGTAGCATACGCTGATCATAATAAAAATAGCTGGGTTGTCGTTGCGCTGGGACAAAGTTGATAATAGCAGTTACAGCAGCGATTATTCCGCCTGCACAAAAGGATTTGAGATTTGCTCCATTCCCTCCGCTGGACAAATCAAAGTCACTGCCGTTCCACGGCATACAACTAGACCAAGGGCACGGGTATCTTCCGATAGCTTCATGGGATCGTCAGGATCTGCAGGAATGATCAATAATAATCAGCTTAAAATATTTGTAAGCTAACTACTGCAACATACGAGTACATAATTAAAAGATGAAAAAAACCAACTGACCTCTCAGGTATTCCACAGTATCATCGATTACGAGGTTAAGTAACGGATCGAAGCCTTTGAGGACACCAGACGCTTCCCGGCCACCAGCAAACTTGACACGCACCTGCTTGTCCAGAAACCTCGTGAGGTCAACAATGGATTCCTTCTTCTTGCGGTCACCTCCTCCTTTGTTGTCTGATTGACCCGACATCTGCAATATTCATGAGAAACCGAGTTAATCCAATTGGTTCGATAAACCAAAATTACAGCCATATTATCCCTAGGAATAATTACCTTTATAAACAATCAAACTTGCCCGGCACCACCTTTTTCCAAACCTCTTGAATATCCCGTCAGTCTTACTCGAAAACAAACGACTGGTATAGAATTTTAGCAAGGATTTCGATATTCTTCAAAAATTCCTAAAAACTACAATTACGCTTCTCCGGATGACTTTGTAATGTTTTGACCGGCATCGTGTGAAGCACGAAAACTCATTTCCCGGTCTCTCGCAGAGAGAGAAATTTCATCACCGACAATCCTCAATCAGCTTTTCACTTTTGCCGCTTCCAGCAATTGAGAAGTCCCGCAGGACACAATGCCAGCCAGAAAACTAATCAAACGTTTCAAACTGTGGATCTTGAACAGTGTTTTCATAAAATTTTAGATTTTACTTCTAGTGGATGAAACAGGGCCCATATGGTTTTAACAGTTCGGTTTTGGTGACCTTCGACATTTTTACATGAAATTTGACGGTGCATTTTTATGTTCAAAAACGTACGGCTTAGACATCAAGATCGGCGGCATCGTAGCGCTCGAAGCATTTCCGCCTTCCGTTCGAAATTGACGAGCTTTCAGATTCGATCATTTAACGCATTTACTCTTGCGGGATACCTAAAGCGGGTTAGCCCGACAATCCGACGATACCACTACTTCGCTTGGAAACGTTTTTATCAACATTAGCCGAAATCTGTTTAATGTCTTGCATCAAGCCACTGGATCCGCCCTCTCCCGCTACTTTCAACTTCTAATAGAGCTTATGGTTCCATCTAATTGACTGCAATTACATTTTCTGCTTCTTAAACCATAAACTGGACATGTTTCATGGACCCTTACAAGAAGTGTCTAAATTGACAGCAGCAGCGTCTCTCTCAGTTGGTTGGGGCAACTACATTGGAAATGTTTGGGACTGACTGAAGAGTGTTATGTAATCGGCAATTTTTTCATCGCTGTTGAGATTCACCATCTTTCAGAAGCTTTCAGTTTATTATCAGATTGCACACCCTACTGGCCATCAACTATAAGCGCAATTGGTGAACGAGATCTTTATGCGCTTCAACCAAAACACATATGAAATATCCATTCCATCCCATGCATTTGATGGGCTGCCAAACAAGTCGTGTTGCGGCTGTGTTTGTAGAGTTCCGAGTTGGCTGGGATAAAGTCGTTGAGTTGGATGCGCGTGACGCCAGTTGGACGGTGTGTTGGGGGACATGTCATGGGGCACGCGTGCACTAACTCGCGAACCAGCTCGTCCGCCAACGCATGCACTAACCAGGTCTAGCTTGCTGCTCAATCATGAGTCGTGTGGGACCTGAAACGGTTATTCATCTTTTTCACCGTTTACAGTGAAAAAGCTTGGTTGGAGCGGAATCAACACGGCGTCTCTCTTGTCTGCCTTAAGTTTAAGATAGCATTGCCGGACATGTCGCGGGGCACTCCATCTCTACGGTGCACTAACCTACCTTGCGATTTGTAATTTGAAATGGAAAAATGCTCGTCGGGGATTCTATTGTTTTGACTGTTTTATGGTCAATTCGAGGTCGCTGATTTCGAATTTGAAGGTCCCAAGGTCGG
>JAQGBJ010001154.1:0-26096 GCA_034698345.1 Sphaeridia pumilis | reverse complement strand
TCTCAGCGAAAAGTTAAAAGTGTCACAAACTTCGACGACGACGAATTCATAATAGAACCTTTCGGGTTCCATAATAAGTGTAGCCGTGTGGCTCCATACCCTTCTTCTACTTTCACCCTGTTATTCTTATTATGTTGGTTCCTGGTTGCAACAAACGTTGCTGGCTTTATCTCAACGATCAATCAGTTATTCTCCCCATAAAATTTCGACTACAAAAGAGACAAAAGTTACTTTGGAGCCTAATGGCAAATTTACTTTTTACCATGTTGTGTCTTGCATAGAAATTTATGGACTGAACCTGTCAATTTGCAGTAGTTAACCTTGCAAAGTTTGTGTGTATAAACTTGGAAAAGTGTTTGACATTTACACAGCCCTCGGTTAAAAATGTATGTGACACATGCTCAAGTGAATGTTTGTGCGTATGTATATTTTGTGTTTCATCCAATCTTGGGCAAAAAATTATTTCAATCATTTGTGTACTAGTGGAAAGGGGAAACCCAGAGCAAAGCTGTTTTCGTAATAATAGCGCATAGTTGAAAATAGCTTTTCTTGTTAGAAAGAAGATGGGGGAGAGAGGAACAGGAGGATCTCAGCTGCAATTCTCTGTAAGTATAATTTCAAGACATTTTTACGGTCGTCAAGTTAAGCACATTTTACCTCTAAACTTTAAGGTCGGAGAGGAAATATGATTATATTATGTTGCTTTGTTGGGGTTGGATAGTTGTAAAAAGTTTGCTCATTCAAGTAATGTGGTCGTGGCAGTGAGCTGTAGGAGGGAATGACAATAAAAAAGTGCAAAATCTACAAGAGCGTGTAACGTTAATATGTGTACAAGATACCTAGCATGTATGCATTACTTACGCGCCCACTTTTTCCACAGTCGAAGCACTCGTTGCTGATTCGGCCAGATTCCCCGCGTAGACTTTTCCTCGGGATATGAAGTAAATGTAATCACAAATATCGTCTTTTTGTACTATAATGTCATCTTTCAAAAAATAAATCGGTGTCAAGTAAACACAAATGGCTCGTAAGAAACTCTCGGGAACATTCCGAAATTCAGGAAACTGCAACCAAAGCAAACCAATATATACATTACTGCCGTGGTCTTGATAACAGCAACAACTTTCATAGTTTATGCACGCCCAAGCTAATAGAAATCACATTGTTACCTAAACGTATAAACTTTTCTTATCACTAATTTTGATGCTCTTTGTACTTTTTATGCGAGACATTGCTAGAGTTACTCATATCACATCACTTTGTTCTGCCCTGTCCTCCTGAACCCGAGTTATTTCAACGGCTATATTAATGGTCTCATGTACTTTCCTCGCTTGCATCCATCCACTCGGCTGCTGTCATAAACTACATTTTCCAACCTTCTTCACCAGTCAATACTTGAATAAAGTAAACGAAAAGCAGGGTCATACAGACCAGTTTCCTCACATACATACACAAACAGCTTTCAAGCTCAGTTCCCAGGGCCAGGCAGACATTTACCAATTTTTTCCCCTCATTTCCCATCCAAATTCCTATATGGTTTCTAACCACTAGCATTCTCTTCCCGTTTGCTAGCTTTTTCTATACGTCTAATAGAAATACATAGTGGTACTTTATATTCTTTCTCTCAGCCAAAGTAGCCACGCTTGTCTTCGTTTTCCCCAAATTTCTTTTATTGCTTATTGCCATTTGTTTTTGCACTTTGGCTCTTTTCATCTAACTGACACAGTCATTTCAGTTGTCCCCCTTCTTCTATTCGTATTGAGTCTGCCACGTTCCATTGTCTGACCATATATACTATGTCCTTACTGCTCGAGCCAACGATCTCATTTCAATGCTACTATTGCACCAATTTCCCGCGGAATCGGTTACATACAATTCTCGAGCGTCTTGAATATAAAGCATGACCCCAAATCCACCCCAATCTTTCGGCAATATTGCAAAAACTCAGTGTCCTTATTTACACAAGTGCGATTGCAAAACTAACACTACAGTCAGTACGTGCTCGCCACGCGAGACTCAGTAAGGGATGCATTGGCTCGAACGAATATTTTTCTAATCATTAGACAGTCGATAGAGAAAATCTTCATCTAAATCCTCATTTTACCACCACTTCCTCCTTATCCTTTCCTCACTAACCTCTTTCCTTTATCCATCCTGTCTTGCTGGATTTTCCCTAACTAAATATTGACTTGGCTACTATTTCACAGCATACACGAGCATTTTCGTGAGTCGCCCTGTCATCGCATCTATCGTCATCTCCTCCTTTATTTCACCACCAACATTTTCTAAAAACACCTCAGACACCAACGTCAAAGTCGTTTTCTCCAGCTCCAAGGTATACACCAAAAGTCACTATTCGGGTAGTTACACTTTAGCACACCATCCTTTCAAATGATACAACGTTGTTCGCCCTAATAGATAAAATTTCACCCTACCCCTTTGTGTCTATCATCTTCTTATACCAACAGACCACTTTTTTCTAGTTTGGACTTCTCCATTCTAGTTCGCCGGCTTAACGAGATTGTCGCTACATTTTCACTCTTGATTTACTGAAGCCAAGACGACAACTTCAGTGACCTTTCTGGCGTTTCTTGATGTTGATTGTTTCAGGCTTTTGCGAATATTTTTTCAAAATATCATGGAAAAATACATCCCTTTCAGTCAAACTTGGATTTGTTGCAAATTTTGTCCTCATAAACTCAAAAACATTGATTTTTGAGTGGCCCATCTGAACGAATCAACTAACAGCTGTACCAAGCTTCTTCATAAAAATTGCATCGTAGCAAAGAAACATTCTTCCATGTTCACAAGATCAATATGTAGCAATGCAGAAACATTTCGAAAAAACCGATGTCTTGCGGCTTCAATCCCTATTTGAAGACATTTCGATCCTCAGAGAAAACATCCAAACCATCTACCGTTTGTCTCCATTCCCTTGTTGCGACACGTCACGATTCCCGTCACATAAAATTAAGGCAAGTCAGGCTAGGGCCCAATCAACTGATATTTATGGTCTCTATTGTCCGCTATGTCAACTGTCTTTCCAATCTGTACCAACTGCACCATTGCCGTTCCAGGTTTTTTGAAGTTTCAGTGGCAATTGCAGTACTGATTTTTACATGAAATTGGAATCCTGCTGAAAAGGCAACACAAACTGCAGCATTGTTCTACTTGAAACGAATTTTTCACCAGTAGTAGCAGGGTCTAAATATGAACCCTATTTTTGTTGCATCAAAGCAGAGACAAATATGAATGCTGAAGTCCAGTAGGCCTTGGTTGTTGAATACTAGAGTAAATATCGCATGAGAACAAAGCAGAGTAAATAGCAATCTTGCCTCTCGCATGAGATCTTCGAAGACATCCAGCGCCACTTCTCTTCTCAGTGAAGGAAACAATTTGGAGAAAAGTTTCTGCGGGTCGAGTCCTTCATTCCTGCGCCACTGATAGAAGTAATGCTTGATAATCCGACTGAAAATACAACAAGTCAGTTATAGTTATACACACACTACACACCAACAAAGTTGTTCATCAGCATATAATAACACTGGATTTACTCTCCTCGTAAAACTGGAACTTCGGAACATTTGTTGCCTTGGTGGTGCAGAAATGCACAACGGAAGAGCAAATATAGTCAGTCTCAAGGCTATAATGCGTGGTGAGAGAACAAAAAGTTGCGACTTTATAATAAACTTCAGATGACTTGCATTGTCTCAACACCACCATCCCGTCAAACTTAATTCTTGTCCGTTCTCAAGTTTTTGTTGGAGATTATTCGCAAAAATATTTTGCATTAATTTATTCAAATTTTCCATTCAGTCTACTCTTTCTCTCACTCTTTTACTCTGTTAGTTGACAAACTCTCTCGTCCTCTGGTTGACTTTACAACAGAAGTCAGCGCTGTCAAGCCTTGATACAAGTCGTAGACAAATTTCTATTGTCGTCAAAGTAAATTAAAACAAGCAAATAAGACAAGTACAAGTAGTAGAAACTCTTCTCGTATAACATTTCTTGCTCATTCTGTGCTTCTTCCTGCTCAACATTATATACTGCTTTTGGTTTCTTACAACAGTTCATATATTTGAGTAAAAGGATGCAACCCCTTCCAACCCCATTTTCCCGCACCACAAACTTGTCCTGGCATTATATAGACTAAATTGTTTCCTGCTTTTTTCTCCTGGCGCCTTGCTCCAGTAACACCCGCAAGCCGACTTTTCCTCCCCTTTATCTGCCCCGCTTTCACCAGCCTTTAAATGTCTCCAACCAAGTCATAAATAAGAGCCAGGATACACAAGTACCTCCAAAGCACACAGCCACCGACTTCCTCTTCTCACCACCAAGGCAATGTCCAACCCATTTCATCCATGTGTAAAAACATGACAGAGGCGGCTTGCAGCTCTCGTTTGACTTGGAATAGAATCATTTTTTGCTAGTTTTTTTGTACTAAAAATGAACTTACGTAGTCAACACAGGGTCCAAATTCTGCTTTTCGATGGATCGTGTCAAAGATCGCATTTGAGTTTGGTATATCAGCAACTTATTATCCGATTGATCCTTTCTACCAACAAGGTTTGCCAAAATATATATTTGCACAAAAAGATCTGAAATATACAAAAGAAAAATCTTTTCATTTTTAGCACACATTCCCAATTCATATCGGCATTGTCATCAGGACCCATATGTAACATCCGGTTTACAAATTTTTCGTGCTGGTCAATTCTAAACACTATTTGTCAGCGTGGTCTATGAGTGGTCTAGTCGTCCTGCTTTTTCTCACGATATCCTGCCCGTTTCAATACTATCATTACGCCTTATACGTCTTTTACTTGACGCTCAGGGCAACGTTCTACGGTTCACATATTTCTTGAACCGAACCTCAGCGATACCCAGACTACACACAAAACAGATTGTTGATTCTCACCCATGGTAAATGGATCTACGGCCATGTCTGGAATTTTTGCATCAAAATTAAGCAAAAATGTTATCGTCATTCAACCTTCTAGCCTGAATACATCACTAGTTGTAATCCTCAAGTCTATGTAGGAGAAATCTGTGTTGTTGAAACTTGAGACAAACTGCATTCTTCATAGGCTTTCAGCATAGGACCCATATTGGTTTGGCAGCACTGTGAGAAACATTTATCGAGCACGCAAAACGAACATAACTTATCCGGGCTACCTTTCATTTACCCAGTACTTTGTCTCATGCATTGATTTTCATGTGTTGCGAGTAACGAGAAAAACGTATTTGTGACAGTGTTGAGTTTAACTGAACTGAAGGGTAGCGATTCAGCTTGCCACACTGGGGTTATCTCTATATTGTTATCGTTTTTTACTTTAATACTTACACAATCATGTTCTTCTGACAGCATGCTATTATGTACTCACTACGCTTCATCACGCTAATCACCTTTCTCTATACGTTTCTTGTTCATGACTTTTTCTCGTCCGCCCACGCAACTCGACCACAACTTCACATACATCTCATGCCCCCTCATAGAAGCACATTCTCAGCGAAAGGCCACATATCCAACAAAGCTATCCGAGTAAGAATTTTCTTTGCCCGGTTTACTTTCTTTTATCATGAGTTTTATCCTAGGGCAAAAAGAAACGATGAGCCTATTCATCCTCCTACATTCCTTTTTTTCTTCTTGATCTCGGACTTGCTTTCTTTATAGGGTTTGAATCAAGGACCAGACAAATTTTCGCCGCGCCCAGAATTACTGTTATTGCCTCATGTAATGAAATCTTGGGATTCCCTTACTTTACGGCATACCTCAGAGCTGCAGAAGCAGAGCTTTTTCCTTCCATGGTATAATTCAATAAACTCTTCAAGTGATAACTAATCAAATGCTTAGATTCCAGCATCACATGCCGTGACTAAAATTGGAAAATTGGTTTCGTCTAGCATATCATTAGACGTTCTTTGGACGTGTGTTTTGTGGGTATAATCCGATACATCTTACCTCAAAATTTCAAAATTACTTATTTGAGTTAAAACTTACAAATCAGCAGAAGCACTGTTTGTTCTTCTTTCTGATAAATTGTTCCAGTTAGATATTCGCCTGCAAGAAATGATGTTTGTTAACATATGTTGTTTCTTGAGTTTTTCAAAGCTAGAGAACGTCCTACCAAAGTAACATCGTGTAAATGCTGTCATCACATAGTAAATGCACTTGACGTAAATGTCCACATCCGTGAGTGTTGCATTCACTTCTTGTAGAGGTGCTGCAAGTCAAAGTGAGTAAAAATTAAAGCTAATTTGTAAATATATTAAACCCTTTTAGCGTACTTGGAGGATGAGACGACACAATCCAGGAGTGATTCAAACACCTTGGTGACGGATCCGGAACTGTTTCTGTCGCTGGACATGAGTCAATCGCGTAGATACAAGCGTTAAGATGCAGAAAAAACAAAATCACTGGCATGACTAGAACAACTCTGAAAAAAATGCAAATTCAAATCTTATCCAAACATTACACACTGGAGCAAGCAGGATATCAGGTCTAATTCTGGGGGACAAACAACTTGAATATCATCACTTGGTTGCGAGAAATTTCTTATTTTTAGTGTAGTCAAGAATGAACGGGCTACTCACAACTATTATAAGTAATTGTAGAATCTATGTAAATCAGCGAGGGAAAGTCGTTATAAAATCCATCACAATTTGTTACATACGTACCGCCAAGTATTATTTCCTCTGACAATCTTGAGATTTTGCGGGTTGTAGTAGCCGACTACTCTGTACAGCAAGATTAGACGGTTGCATCTCAAAAGGTAAATTATAACGCTCGATTCAAACCTGCCAACAAGGAAATGAGTTGGAATAAGACAAAGAAATGGTTCTCGTTCATTACATATATGTGTACTAGCTCCTATCTTACAGGCTTTATTCTATGTGTTCTAAAATAGGGTATACTGTGCCACAGTTTCCATATCACATCAGCATTCTACCCATTTGTGGCAAACTACATGTGAGCAGCAATAACTTGCCCATGACAGAATAGTGCCGCAAATCCCACCATTAGCAGTCCTTAACCACGCGACCTTTGCCATGGTTTGCAGAACACATTTCTTCAAAACAGTTATTTGAGAGCATTGTGCTGATACAGCGTCAATTCGAGAAATTTTGAAACCTTTCATCAGTTTGAAAAACAAATTGGTGTAGAATCAAAAACAACGTCGGTAACCACTAGTTTACTGCTGCTGAAGCATTACACGTCTTCAAAAGTTGTCTTTCCATTGCTTTCTCTTCTCGAAACTTGTACTCTTTAACAATACTATTGCCTGCCCTTCATCCTTTCTCACGCTTTCTCTTCAATCAAACCGTATCAAAGTTTTTTCTTTTTCCTTTGAACTCCTGTTCGATTGTTTAGACTTTTTCTCACTCGAATAATTTCTCTTCACCTTTCTCATTCTTGCGTCTTCACGGTAATTACTCTCTTGTTCGCATGCCAAATACCGCATCTAACCTCCAAACAACTGCAATAACAGCTCATTTACACTACAAAACTCTCACATAAGAAAGCCGTTATCACTAAACACCATCTCCCGAAACCCTGTCTATGATAAGCAACAGCAACGTGACCGTGAGAACCGTGTAAATATCTTTCTCTTTCATCGTCGCACCTACTGAAACATTTTCGCCCTGCATCATTTCACCATCTTGCCGAGCCACAAAATTGCGTTACAAGCAGGTTCAACCAAACGAATCAACGGCATGTATATGAGCAAACATCTGATGTTCCTGGTTTCTTACAGCAGACGAAGTAGATTTGCGGCCCGCACCCTCCCCCAATTTTTGAGTATGGCATATATCAAGCGTCCATTCTAAATCATTGGCAAAAATTGTCACTTACCGGGTGTTCAAAATTGAAAAATAGACAACCAGGTAAGGAATCACATTGCCCAGAAAATCAGCAGGAAATGCTGTGGCCAAATAATGTTTTGCAGTGGCAAGCGGATGAATAATGAGCTCATTAGTATCAAAGTCACGGTAGGCCGTGCGGAACCGGATAAGCCTGTCGCACAAACAAAAGTCGTTCCAGTCAGTTCTGTTAGTCATTTATATGGCGATTGCGCGCATCTAGAGAATCTATGGCAAAGCATGTGCAAAATTTTCAAAGCTCAAGCTAGCTTTGATTATTGGTCCCGCTCGATCCAAGTTTTAAGTATTCATTCCGTTAATTAGTTGACTGGGCTGTGAATTAATAGTCTACTTTGATGATGTTTACGTCCCTTGATAATTGGCTTCATCTATAAACTTTTGCTTTACCAATCATCTGGCTATTTTGGGAGCTTTGATTCGTAGTGATTCAGTGTAAAACATGAAAAACTTTCTTACATATCAAGACATGCGATGACGTCATATGTGAGCAATCCGTAAAAGGCATGTCTTTTCAAGTTTGGGAAGGCCTCTGTCAATGGAACCAAAAAAGCAACAACAATGATTGCGTGGACAAATAGGAACTCCCACCATCGGATAATTTTGCCTTTAGGCGTCAACATTAAGCAACAGCTTCTGCAAAAATTTTAAAATTCACACTTATAAAACATCAGCATGACGATAAGGTGGCGTATAAAAAAAGTACACGAACCTTAGCCAACCAAGAATTTGTCCACAAGTAGTATCCTTGGGAGAAAGCTATAAAATCAAAAACCGTTAGTGTGGTTTACATCTCGTTTCCTTTACAACATTAATTATATAACACAACTGGCTCATCACCGAACGTGACTTATTCTGCATCCTTTGAAGACGATCCAATTTTGTAGTCGCCCTTATAAAAGCCCCCAAGGTTTTGACGGTAGTACTTCGTACACGGGTGGACTCTGGAACTGTTCCGATTCCGCCACCAAACCCGAGCTTTTCCAAACATTTCTGCAATGAAAAACGGTGCATCATGAAGATAAGTTGTGCATAGAGTTTTGAATCAAATGGTATCCCTATTTCGAATAGTTGTAGTTTAGTCTTGCCAGCTTGACTGCGTTTGCACATCGTAAATCAAATTCACGCCATGTCTCCACCACATATTGTCGTTTATGTGTACCTAATAGAGCATTTCCTCTTTTAAAACCTATTTCGATTTTCCTTGTCACAATTTTGTTTTTCTTTCTTTTAAAACTTGTCTGCTTCTCGCCTAGATTGCCGGCTTGTATAACTTGGAAACCACTTTTTACTTTGTTTTGCTTTTAACCAGCTTTCCCACAAGGTTTTCGTCCCATTTTTGCTCGTAGATGTTGCCAGAAACGGTTGCAAAATTGTAAAAACAATTCCCTCAAGTAGGGCTGGTGCTAATTTTTCCTAGTTTTGTTTCAACGTTCAGAATAAATTCCATAAAAAAGTTAGTTGCTTGTTTCACTCAGTAAATTTACGCTACAATAGCCAAGTTGCGCATTTGGATTCCTAGAATAACATAATTTCTTCCATATGACCATGAGCTTTGCGGCAGACGAACCATTATATTTCTTTTCTAAGAAGAGTACATAATGCAGCTAAACTTTATTCTTTTTTGTCGAGGCATTACTTTTAGATATATGCGGCTATAGATTATCATCAATCTACAAATATGCTCCAGCTCTCCGACTTGATCTCCTGTTTATAACTTAATTAACTCTCGGCAGAACACTAGTCTCGGAAGGAAGAGCAGGAAAGTAGTGAAACGCAGTGAAGCGTTAAAAACATACCGTGACTCCATCGTGGTTACTTTGTAGAGCAGCTATCGCTTCGGTGAAGGCAGCCGTTCTGACCAACGTCGCATCCAATGAACTCTTTTCAATGATGATAAGTTCGACATAAGTCATGGTCTGCAGCGTCACTGGCGATGGCAGTTCGAAAAACACGCTCAGCTCCCCAAAACTTTGTCCAGGACCGAGAATTCCGATGGGATTTTTACTTTCTCCTACATACACCTGAAAAATACGCCACATGAATCATCCTCAGCAGCCTCTTATAACTTCCTGTTGATTCTCGAGTTTATACTGATAGAAGCATGCACATAAATACAACTTGAGCTGCTTGGGGGCGAAACCGTTCCAAGTGTCACATCCTACAATTTCTCAATTTTTCACCATCGGCATATTCAGCCTCATTAATTCAGTCAGCTTGTATCAAACTCTTGTGCTACTTCAACCTCGTCGTTCCTATTTTAAATTTACTTTATACTGTCGTTGTTCATCTGGTTTGGTCCAAGCCCTACTAACACTTTTGAACGAGAACGTCTAGACTGAAACACACTGCAAATAGTGCGGGGGTAGGTGTTGTGAACTCTTAAGAACCAAAGGAAATATATTCCTCCTAAATTTTACATTTTTATCCCCAATTCAAAAACAACACAAATTCTGGTAGAAGCAACAGAGGATAAATCCCCAACCAATTCTAGTCCAAGTTATTTTTACTTGGTGGAACAATTTTTTGTAACTTGTAAAAGAGGGTCGTGTTCAGTTCAATTTTTGTTCAATAAATGGCATTCAAAATGTGGTGTAGCAATAAACATGATTGCACAACACTAACCTGTACGTAGCCACGGCGGATCACGTACATATTCGCCATGATATCTCTGTTGAAAACGATGACTTCACTCGGAGGCACCACGGCCAAGTTGGATGCCAAGCAAAATCGTCGCATCGTGTCTGCGTCCGCATACTGGATCGAACCGAAAAGACAAATTGCCTTGTTAATGTTTTTAAGGAGACATTTTCTCTCGTCAGTCAGTCAGTAGCCAAATTCGAATCAGCTTTCCCTTTCTCATTAATTCAATCATTCATTCAACATATAACATTAGGAGGACGCACACACACAATTCCAATCGGATAAAAGAAGTCTATTCTTCCATGCCGTAAGGCTGCGACATGCATACTTCCAGTCACCAAGAATTTCTTACCTTCAGCAGATGCGTTTGATACAAGCAGTCAGCAACGTATTCGATTAGGAGCTCAGCGTGGATTGAATGAGACAGAGTGATAAATCCGATTGTTCTGTGCTTGTGGATAGTCAGTCCCAGTAAGACTCTCCATTGAATGCTGAGGTACCGGGTAACCCGATCTATTAATCTCAGGTCAATCAGCTCATCGTCCAAGTAGCGGGCGAGCCAGATCAAATTATTGTGATGATAAACTCTGTTGATCAAATTGTCTCAATTCATTATTTATGAAGTCAAACCATTGCCACCCTCGTCTTATCTACCTCTGCAGTCTCCTATAAATCCGAGATTTCTCATCCAACAAATTCCCCACCTCTGACTCTCTATCCCTAATGAACGGCATCAGCCTGTGGCATCGCCCAACTTTAAACTTGATGCACTATTTCGCTTCAGACGACAACTTGCCTTGTCCTCCTTTAATTTACCAGGACACAATGACGCTTTCCCTTATTGTCTTAATTAATTAGTTTTTTCCTCTTTAGTTTCTTTTGTCAAACTTTCCCTGGAAACAAATATAAACTGGCTACCACCGAATCAGGAGTCTACTATCAATACAACTTACGCGTTCTCCAAATTTCCACACAAGGTAGAAATCACAGAAGCGACGAAAACCAGCGCCAGTGCAACACTAAGGAGTCCACCGAATCCAACTATCCTTCTGGATTCTACTGATGTTAGTACATCGACATCTTGAGTGAAGAGGATCCCGTACACAATGCATGTTGCATAATAAAAAGACGTGCCGTTGAAATGCCAAAAGTAGTCGTAGTTTTGTGCGTCCCTTTAAAAGAAAAACCAATTAGCAACGTCATTCACATTGCCTTAAAATTTAACCTTTTGGTTGTGGTCTCCCTCACCAGCAATGAGGACAGGTTGCATTGGTTATGAAGCAGTTGAGCAAAAACAAGAGAATAAACATACAAACAGTGTATTTAGAGAACCGGACAATGAAAAGCACCATTCGTAGGTCGGACTCCATTCTGACAAACAGAAGAATCAACTGCAAATGATTTTTTTTTCAAAATTCAACTTCAATAGTAAAATTAAATAATGCGAGTGGAGTTGAAACTTACCTTTATCGACTTGAAGCTCATCGGCAACAGCAAGTAACGTTGATGATACTCTGCAATTCCAGGAATTCGGCCAATTGTGTAAATGAGCGGTATGGCTGGCACAACATCGACAATTATGAACATGACGCTGGAAAATTCAGTTTTTATGTGATTCCAAAGGGTATTTTCCGAATCTAGAATATCAAGAGAAACATCAACTATAACAATCAACTTAAATTTTCTTGCATTATTACCCCAGATTATACATACTACCAAAAATTGCTAGCACTTGAGTCAAAATTGCTCTTTGCTCACCTCTGGGTGGTTTCCGAAATATAAAAAGCCGTAAAAGAAGATCCGCGATGAACAGCAACTGGATGAAAATGGTTGTGATTGTACTTGCCTTTTTTTCTGCCTTCATCACCATTATTTGAAGAAAATACATGATAAATACGAGCGCTACAGCGGTGATGAAAATGTCCCAGACTGTGAATATGGTCGAGTTTCTCCTTGAAGTGGGTGGAGCGAGGCATCCTTTATGCTTGACCCCACTGGACTGGAGAACATGTTCAAAAGGTTTGATCAAACAAATTACCAGCTTATCAAAAATGACAGTACTTTCATGTACAAGCCTCTGAATTTTTTCGGACCCCTGAAAACTTTATCATCATGTTAACTCATAAAGAAACCAAACTTATTGATTGATAGCAATTTTGTTAACTTTGGATAGGCTCTCATGTGGGTTGCGCAAATCAGATCATTAAATTAAACTGTGGAGCTCTCAGCCCATAACACTACATGTCCATGGTAAGTAAAATGGTCAAACTTTTGCTACCTATCTTCTTTAATCTTATTATGGCAATAATAAGATGATAACTCTAAAGGACAAGCCGAACTCTTCAATCCTAATTCTTTCTCTTCATCTCTTTTCGCCGATCCTTCTTTTACTTTTCTATCTGGTTTCACTACACTTTCTTTGGGAAAACTTTGCTCATATATTCACCATGATTCATCCTCTTTTACAACTTGTCCACGTTCAAGTGTATAAAAGACCAAAGCAAACTCACCGATAAAAACTTGTAAAGTTTACGCGTAGCCGGATGCAATGAAACTTGACGTCTTCTTAGAATCTTGCTTAGATCGCTGTACTTGCCCAACTCTGTGGTTTTCCGTCTTAATTGCTTTTGTAAACTCGGCTCGCTTAAGACGCTCAAAAACTTGGCTCTTTTAGGCAATTTTCGATCTAGTCAACACAATTTCATGTTTTACAACACTTGACATATCCTTCAAAGCCGCATATATTTTCAGCAATTTTTACGTGTACCCAAAGAAATTCCTAATTCCTTTACAGTGTCCGTCTTGGCTCGAGGAGGATAGATGAAGTTAAGTTGGCTTTTGTCTTGGTGGGGCATCTCTGTCTTACTATGTTTAGCCCGCTGAATTCTTTCCTGCAAGGAAACAATATCCAGTACATTCCAAGGCTGAATGCTCTCAAACATATAAATCAAACGTTCCAAAAAGACTTCAACAGTTTTCAAGAGATAAATGGGTTTTCGGAATTGAATTTCGCTGTAACATGGTATATTGGATGCCGCTCATTCTCGTTTTTCTCTTACCCTAATTATATTTGTGACCGATCGTAAAGCCTCTGGATGAAGGTCTGACAAAGTTCCGATGTCCTCATGATGCAATAACAGAACGTCACAAGGTGTGTATGCCTTCACTCCGTTGGGACGAATACTCGGGTAAATCAAATTTAGCTCTCCGATCACCGATCCAGTCGAGAGTTCAAGTATCGGTGTAATGTGATCTTCACCGAGAACCTGCAAAGAATTTCGTAATACTATCAATTTTTGACGCAATCTGGAACTGGAGGCTGCTGGGTTAGACACATATTTGTTCTTTGAAAAATTAAAAGACCGTCAAATGCAAATCGGGTTGGCATAAATTCAACATGGCCATCCACCATTTCAACGAATATTACGAACCTCAACAATACCCTTGACGATGAAATATAAAGTTTGAGATCTTGTTCTTGGACGGATGAGAAATTCTTTCGACAGATAATGTTTGTGATGGCATCTCAAGCACATAACTTCCAGGTGATAATTACTCAAAGCTTGAATAATTTCAGACTGCGAAACCAAAGTTATAGTTGGTGAGTCAGTCTTAGTTCCTTCCTACCAATCGCTAACCTATGGAATCCTTGAACAAAAAGGGTACGATTAATAAAAACAGCTTACAACATCCATCATTTGCTCCAGCATTGATCTTCCAATTTCCATTTGGAGAGATCTTGGCATGTTTTGTTTCATGGGATTGTCTGAAATTCTGCGATGCATCTTCCAAATGTTGTTGAACGAAAAATCCACAAACCTCGTGGCATATCGCGGAAAATTGAAATGTTTCTGCAAAATGCAGTTTCAAGAGTAGTTTAAAAAAAGAATGCGTATAGCTAAAATGCAACTTGTACCAGCAATTCATCGACAGCATATGCTTCATGGAAAAATAGTGATCGCAGCAGTTCGGTTTCAATCAGAACGCGAATCATGAGGATAAGCATCACAATTATCAGGATTCTTCCAAAAATCATGGCATAGATTGTCCAGATCATACTCCAAAAGCTTCGCGGTGATGTGTAAAGCCTATAAAAAAGCTAATTAGCCCCATATTTTGGTCTCATAAGTATTTTTGAGCTCACCATGGTCTTCGAAGGGCCAGAAGACACCAGTACATACTATCTGTAAATCGAAAGACACGAGTACGTCTAGTGATTAGCACCTGAGTTAAATTCAAAAGCATATAATGTAAACAATTACCTGTGTACCTTTCTGTTACAGTTCCCAAACATTTATGAGCTGATTGTTGACGCCAGTAAATGGACAAAGTCTAGGGATAAAAAATTTACTCACTAAGTAGTAATTTCATTGTCTCTCCAAGGCAAAACAACGAGAAACTCACCCCGCAGTAGGCAACATAATTCAAGCAAGCTCCTAAATGTATCGATATCACCATTGTTGCTACAAGACAGCAAACAATCCCGACAGTAATTTGGCCTTTCATTCCAATTTGCTTGTTGAAAAATTCGTCTGCAAACATCAGTGTTAAAAATAAAATACATCTTTTACTAGTTTTTAGTTGTTTCTAGATACTTACTGTAAATCGGGTACATGTGATATACTCTCAACGTTCGGTTTAACCGGAGCAAAGCGATTGTGTACATGGCTTCGTTAGAGTCGAGACGTCCAGCAATTGAAAAACCACACATGGCAAATAGCTCAAAAGGAATCGTGCTTAATATGTCGAGAACAAGGTATACTGTTCTTAATTTCTTATCCACATCAAACGTTCCAGGTGTGTAATGGTGGAACCAAAGTCTTACGCCGACGCCGATCATATACAACACATCGGTAACGTAAAAAGTAATGAGATTTCCAATATTTGGTTTACCCAACCGAAGGTCAAAAGCTGGTAAATAAGTAGCTATACAAAATGACACCACAATCAAAACAAAATTGATTGGAATCAATAAATGGTTGACCAAATTATATAAATGGCCTTTAACTTTGTTGATTTTTTGTTTCCTAACGAGCGCTTTTTTGGGCTCTGAAATAGTGAAATTAAGCATTTTTTCACTATTGACCTGACTATAAACGAATATAAATATAAGTATTTTTCACACTTTATTTTGCAAAACTTCAATTACATGCTGCATTCTGGTCTGTTGTAAATCATCATTCAAAACGTCCGTTTCTGGGGTAACGTTGCCCGTCCCGCGATTTTACATTTGAATGCTGTATACTTGAGTTGGTACATATCATCATGCCTGACTTGCACGAATGTTCCTTAATGGAATAGCTTTTGGCTATTTGTCACAATGGTAGAGAATTTGACAACTTTGGTCATATTATATTATGCTGGTGATATCGTCAAATCTATTGGAAGAGGAGGAAAGCTATCTCCAGTTGGGGTCTAAAGGCGGCAACTTTTTCCCGGCAAAGTGGAGACAATCAGACACGTCGGAAAGATATGAGTCATTTCGCCGAACCTGGCGCCATCCGTCTATCAGGGAGAAAAGTTGTACTTGAGAGTGCTTTCACCCTTGTAGCAAGCGAAGCAGCTTTCTTGGAAATTGTTGAGTAGGCAGGAGTAGCGCCATCCACACTATTCCTAACGAATGTACACATTTCAAGTGCGACCAAGTTATTTACCCAGCAAAAGCAAATGTAAAAGAGTGTGCAGGTTCTCACGGGAGTTTGTTTTGTCCAAGGTGAGGAATGATGCAAAGAAACAAGGCTTGTTTCCACGGGAATTTGGCCAGGCTGGACATACCCGTTAGTTGTGCCATCAGCGGGAGGTAATGTGCCGTAAGGAAGGTAACAATCCCTAACGCAGGTGGCAGACCAGTTCTTTGCGGCTCATCGCCGAGTCAACTTCATTTCAATACGGCGACAACAACGACTCCCAGATATAAATATTCCCTCGCAACTTTCTCCACTCAACAGCTGTCCGGCCATTACCTGGTTCTTTATCGGTTCGATAACTGTTCCAGAGCTCCTACTGGTGGCCGTGGTTTCGACCCAACTTGTGACCTGCTGCTCTCTCTCCCTCTTTCTTACTCTATATCCAACGCGGGAACTCTAGTATTTTCCGTATGGGATATTCTCCTTCGCTTGCTTACTAATAATACCAGTTAGCATGCCTGTAGTCTAGTGAAAAGTTTCAAAGTGGAACGTGCTTCTTTCTTGAGCGAATCAAACATTGTAACAAATATTGCAAATAGACACAGAGCAAAAGATTTGTTCAGTTTACGACAGCAGATATGTTTACAGTACTTTTGAGAAGATTTGCAATAATAGCCACATCCACTACTACATCTTTCGTGTAGAGAAAAACTCCAATTTTGTTTTGTACACAAGACAACATTCTTTCATCAAAACAGTGAATGCCGCCTGAATCATCCACAGCGTCCTTCCTACTCAATTTGCTTAATCAAATAGCCATGTTGTTTGCTAAATCTCAATAAGATTCCACTAAAGGCTTGTTCCCACGGGGCAACATTTCTCATCGCATCATGACGAAAGGACTTTCATCTTCGACGGCTCGACCGGTAGCCTCGCAAATTAGAATCATTCGCATCATTTCACTTCTCGAAATATTTGCATCTATTGTTGTGATCGTCAGTCAGGTAAATACTGATTTTTACTAGTTATAGCGCAGTACGAGATTTTTTCACCCACAGGAATTTTTAAATGACACTTGCTCACAGACTGTCGCGATTGGAGCCTCTTACGACTACGCGACAAGATCCTTGACAGGAATATGGACGTCTTGGTTCTTTTTAATAGCAGCAAGCTTGGCTCTCTTTTGGTCATCCCGATGTACCTTCCAAGGGTAAGCAAGTCATTCGGCCATCATAATCATAGTAATGCTTTCGGAAATCCATTTCACAGATGAATTTTTCAAAATTACTGTCCTGCCAAAGAGCCCGTAGACAGAAGAGTATCATTACATGTCTGGGAAACGGAGACGGCTGTATGAGTCACAATCGTGTCATTCCCTTATCCGCACATTTTCCCCAACTTTTACTCAGCAAATCGTAAAGTCCATTGCGTTAAACACATTGCCGTAATCCCGTCGACATTACGCTGAAATTTTTATGGCCCATAACAATTTTTACAAACCTGTTACTATCCCATCTATATTTGTAGTCCCATGATTCCACCTCGGCATGCCAACTTGATGCTTGCAATAGACTAAAGTTTTTGGTCGCAGTGCTATTACAACAAAAATACTTTAAACGCACATTATTTTTTGACTTTTTTCAGACTTTTGAGCGTCTTGGTCCTGCAAATAATAGCAGGAGCTATGGCAGTGCCGCTCTTCATTTCCTGCTGCTTACTTCTTGCCGTTTATGACTTTCAGTACACAGACGAAAACGTTACAGGCAAGTGGTTTCAATTTATATGTAGCTAGTTTTTACCATAACTTCAAACTTTTAATTACTGAAACACTGTTTGCTTCTTTGGCAAAATACACTGACTGAGACCTTTCTGTGTTAAACATGAAAGCCAGTTGACAAAAATTCATTCAGTCGACGAACAAACTTTCAGATAGCCTCACAAGCACCAATTGGAAAAACTTTTACCCATTCGCGTCAAAATTGCATGTTTACACTTATATAATAGCGATAATACATAGCAATCTTTCTAACGATAAATTTTTTCACCTTCACCTCGCGTGCAATTTTATGAAAAGAGTTTCTTACTTTACCAAACTGGCTTCATCAAATTGTTCCATGTCCTATCCAAAGTCTGCTCCTTGCCACAAAGGTTGCAAATCTTAATTCGAAGAATAGAAAAGTCTCTTTTAACAAAAGTGAGCAAACATCGGCACATATATACAGACACACTCGCCTTACGTCACATTTTCCGTATTGTATTCAACAATCAATACTTTCCCCCTGTAGTTCCATTGTATCGGATGTTCGAACTCAAGTGGCTTGCCTACAGTCCAGCTTTATTGTATGAGCTTACAGCTCCCGGGGCTTTTAGTAAAAAGACCAAGGAAAAAGTGCCAGTGTGTACAAGCGCACAGAAAAAGCTATTACCGTATCCTATACTTTGATATGCTATGCATTTGTTATTTCAACCTAAAATGCGAATCCAACTGTTTGGCTTCCGTCTTGTTCCGCCGTCCACTTGTCTATCTATTTCCCAACACATACACACACCTCTTCAATAGCCTCTTGAATGGGCAATGGAGTAACCATTCGTTATTCTATCGCACTAGTTGACATTTAGTATCACATATTTTTTGAGCTCCTATTCACATATTCTCAATTTAACTTGTGTATCATCATCATGTGTATGTACAGTACCATGACTTGCTGTCCGTGAAAATATTTCCCGTTGGGTAAAAGTTGACATATTTCTCGGGCAGCTTGCTTTTTCAAGTGTCATCCTTGGCTGAAAACCGAGAAATTTACACAAGATTTCTCTCCTTCCTCATACTCTTCATTCTCGTACATTCTTGTCCAAAAATCATCCTCAGCGTCTTGTTGTCATAGATGACTGAATCCTTGGGCCAAATTTACCTCCTTGAACAAGTCTGTCTCTTTAAAAAGACCATTTTGGACGGCATGCTGTCTGTGGTTTCTAGTATTTACTCATCATTTTAACAGGCCCTCACCTCAATCTTAATGAGAGAAGGAACCTGAGAGCAACTCACTCAACTACTGACCGAGGTTGTCGGAATCCCGGTAGATGTTCCCTGGCGGGAAACACTTTTCCTTTTTGGTCTCTAACCTATTAATTCGGTGTCGCGTGAAGATTTCTAAAGGTAGTTGATGCCCAAACCACCGTTTAGAAGCCATGATTTCAAACACTTGTCGTTGCATGTGTTTGTTGGGCGAGGAAGCTGGAGACAGCCGACACGGGCCACGTATAAGGACTTGATGCATTGTCCCACCAACATTTTCTTGCTCTCTTCTTCTCATCAGATTCTGGCTAAACCCTTCCCTTGCCACTACTTTAGACGTCATTCCGACTGATGTCTCAATCCAATTTAAACCTTAGTGTCAATGGCTTTCTATAGCCCAAGTGTTTCCCAAGCAATTCATGTAAAACCGACATTCTCTCGCTCGTACACACAAACACACACCACGTGAGTATGGCGGGGCTTTTCGGTGGTTCATTTAGCGGTTACACATTCCCCCGTCCTTGCCACCGTTATATAGTCCATATATGAACGACGTATTTGAACCGGAAAGAAAGCACACACAACGGAGAGTAAACGAAACACTTTTGGAGGTCCGTCCAGCCGGTGAAAGCAAGCTCAAACCTGAATGTTATTGCCCTCTTTGGGATTCCAGCGGCTCCCGTCCGCTTATACCAAAACAACAATACCGAAATAGTCATCTAAACGTGTCGATTAACCTCCTTTTGTTTCACTCACCTTCCTTTCACCACCGAATTCTCGCCTTGGACTTTTCTTCCGGAACCGATATCCCAAAAACTGACTGTAATTACCCTCAGCACTTTCTCAATTTCCGTTCCAGAAGCTCAACGGCCATAACCATCGGTTTATGCCTCAGAATATCGCTTCTTCATCACTGTCTCAAATCAATTCCATTTCCTACTACTCCTTCGCCTCGCTATAATATACATTCGCTATTACATTAATGACGTGTGCCGTAAGAACCTGCTTTCTTTCTCTTTGTCTACAAGTTTGCTTGTTTTTGTCCCCAAAAATTGCAATTTACGTTATTATTTTTGCTCGCTTCAGAAATAGTTGCTCTGAATATATAGTCATGGTGCCAATCACCTCCTGTTCAAGAGAAAGTTGAACCAGTATTTTCCCAGTTGCCCACTTGCCAACTTGCTTCCGTCATTTATTTCTTCAAAGTTCAAAGGCTGTAGAACCGGCGGTCACAAGGTTTATTATTTGTTACTGGGTTCCTTTCCTTCCTACCTGTTACAAAGTTGATACTTGACACGCGCAAGTTTTCAACTTGTCACCGGAGAAATGTCACAAGTGTGTTTATATTTCATTAATGTGAAAGGTACAAGATGGCGGTAACATGCGCTCCAGTCACATGATTGATAGAAACCAGTTAGCGCTTTCGTCGAAGCGGGAAATATTACACGGTTTATTCAATCTCATCAACTATGGACTTTCCTCCAAGTAAACCCACACAACCAACGCTTCGGTGTTCGAGATATATACAGGCAGGAAAAGCAAATACAGGAGCTCATATGCCCGTACAACACGTTTCCTTGCCTTTTGATGGTGGCGGAAGTGTGGGACTATTTCGGCTTATCTCATGTCTTGGAAGTTTAGCGCCTCGGGTAAAAATGGTAACAATAGTGCGAATATATGGATTAGAGATCGGAGCTGAGCATGAATAATGACTTTCGCAACGATGAATTGAGCGAGACGATAAGAAGGGGCTTCAGCCTGTTTACTTACACCAGTTCCATGTCGGTAGCATAAACTTGATTCGTGGGAATTGTTGGGTGCAGATTCTTAAAAGAGGCAATATATCTCACAAGATTTTCAACATTTTGGAATCTGGCCATGGGCTGTTTGCACAGCGATTGATGCAAGTAGCATAATATCTGTAGTGTAAATATAATAGTTGCGGCGATATCGTTGGGCAAATTCTTTTCCGCGATTTTGGGCAACTTTTTCTTTACTTACTTGATCATGCCATGTCACGTATATGCATGCCGTTTTTTTTTGCAGATAATCCCAAGGTGGGATCATCAATAACAATTTTGGCCACCAACCTCATCATGATCGTTGCAAGTATTTTTCTCATGCTTTTCAATGCATACAACGCCTACCAAAGCTGGATTATTGCCTACGGGAGCCAAAAAGAAGTAAGTATATTTCAGCGACTCTGTTCATGGTTTTTACGACTGAAAATATTTACAGCAGTTAGAACTTACTTGAAGCTCCATTTACGGTGATTATGAAACCACCGGTCAAAAAATCAAAGACTGGAAATGAGCTTGTAAATGTACATGGCTGAAATAATTGATCAACGCACTTCAATTTCCGGTTGATTGTTCTTTACACAGGCGTATGACCAGGGGTCGAAAAGTGAGCAGTCCGAGGACGACAATGCGGACCAGGCCAGCGAAGCTGAGGCACCAGAGGAACAGGATGTAAAGGCCGATGAAGCTAATGAAGTACTTCCGAACTTATCCAGCAAGGATATCCTCGTCATCAAATTCGCCGGCATTCTAGGGCTTGTGTTGGCGCTTGTAATATTCTGCTGTCAGGTATATTTTGGCTGCAATTATCACTTCAATGTATACATGTCAGGTTAGGTGCAATTTATGCATAACGTTTGCTGAGAGTCAAAGTATCTCCTCTACAACATGACAGACTAACATCTACCGTTTAGTCTGACTCTGACTGAGAGTGTACAATTTTAAAGGAAATTGATCTGGATGCTGGATGACGGAAACGTTGCTTCTCACATTAGCTTACTCAAAGCCCGTGTCATATCATTTCCTTTCCATGTTCAAATAATGCTAACCGTATCAAATTGTTAATTACAGGTGTCCATGTTTGTTCTTGCTAACAGCAATGGGATCAGCATCGGCATTGGAATTTGGGGAGCTTTGTATTATGCTGCAGCCGGTTTGGTCGCCCTGTACACCGGATATAGGTTAACATCACAAAGGTATTGCTCATTCATTCTGTTGACAGCGTTAACGAGATCGAAAGGATTTAAAAAACTTTGTTTAACACTAAACAGCATTGTAGCGACCTTCGTTCTCCAAGTAGTCCAGTTCATCCTCACAGTACCACTGGTGGCCATTGCATATTACATTGTGGCCATCTTTGGAAGCTGTCATCAACACATGCCTCGGCCGGAATGTGGAAAAGGTGAGCTACTCATTCAACGAAATGTTGAATATGACAGAATGGTTCTTTTAAAAACTTTTTTGGTTTTTAGACGATGGGGCAACTGGATTAGCAGTTTCGGTTGTGGGCGGCATAATGGCGGTCAGCGGAATGGCCCAAGGGATGATGTCACTTTTGCTAATACTCATTTGCTTGCAAGCAGTTTGTGGTGTCCGATGCATGGTATATACACATATCTCATGTTCAACTAGCTAATTATATGTTGCGATGTGTCGTTGAATTCTTCTACCTATTGCAGATTGCTGGAGCCACGGTATATCCATCATCGGCGTGAAACTTGAACATTTGAACTCGTAGCAATATTTTGTCTAACATCTTTAACTAGAGCAGAATGCATTATTATTAGAAGTAGACAACAAGGATCGTTGTGTCAGATAACTTGTGTGTATGGGACAATCTTTTGCTCTAGCTTACTATAGTGTTGAAGATTTTTTGTGATTCAGCCAGTGTCTAGTCAGAAACCATTCCGTCCTATTCAACAAAGTACAAAAACTATCGTAGACATAGACACTAGAGCTAGGTAGTTTATCAGAAAGCAATAAACGTAATGTGATAGTATGAAACAGTTACTACACTTGTATTCTCTGTACATTGCATACACTTCATTCTAATACACAAAATCCCATTGATGAAAATAACAAACCTGTAGTAAGTATTTTTCACAAATACACCGAAAGAAAAGTGCCAAATCTCGATCACGGGCTGTATTTTTTGCTATGCAGCCGAAGATTTCAAGAACTAAAATCGTGTATCAGCTATGGCGATAATAGGCGAATATAATACAAAAGGTCACTTATGTCAAGTACGAGATGCGAGAAAAGCTAATTCCGCAACGCTTGAAGCCTGAAACGTCAAAAATTAAATTACACAATGTTCCCTTCCACATGTCAATAATGTCGCTTTTATGGATGTACCTCTTGGATAGCTCGTCTTTTTCAGGTTCAACAGCAGCAGCTTTCAACGTTGATCCGGGCACGGCGGCAGCAGACAGTTGTGCAGCAACGTCTAGACCGTTTTCGTCGGCAATTTGTTGAATTAAAGTATCTACTTGATCCTTTGGAGTCGTCAGAGTTGTTGCACTACTCATAGCGTCTTCCATAACCTGAAAAACACATCGGGTAAATAAATGTGATAATAAAGCTTTCTGAACAAACACTGTCATTAGGAAACTCACCGATGTCCTGACATCAAGATTTTCAAACTGTGATTCGAATTTATCCATAATTTGTGATACTTTGTTCAAGTCCATGCTTGCCATAGCTTTATCAAGGCTCTTAACAACTTGGCCCATGTTTTGAGCCACCTGAAGAAGCATAAGGATGAGTAAAGGCTTTTCTGAAGCACTATTTGAAACTGGTTAAAGCAAATCAAACTCATATTTCGTACCCCTTTCATTGTGACTGCCGACTGGACCTTTGACCGCACAGCGTCCACTTTCGATGACATTCGCAGATAATTGATACCTTCATTCTTTTTTCGTATCGCATTTTCGGCGTAGATTTTAGCACCCTCGATGTTTCCTTGTTGTAAAGCTTTTTTCACTTTCTGCTTCTGTAAGTTTTCTTCTTTCTCGGCCTTTTTCGACAACTTCTCCAGCTGTTTCGCGGTAAACCGCAGTTGGAAAAGATTATCTACGGAGCATCAAATTAAGCATTTTACTTTTCATTGCCGATATAATATTACTCATTGAAGTAATCATTTGAAACTCACCTTCCATTGACATAACTGACAAATACCCAATGGCTAACTAACTCAATATATAACCGGAACTTGGCTTATTGCACTTCTTTTTTTCCGAACCTATAAATGTACAAAATCAATATAATATAAGTTATACACAAATTTTTACAATCTCATACCGACAATGACGCAGACAAACTAACCTTCGAACAGTCTCCACACAATGCAAATTCAAGATTTACAGTTTTCGAATGGAAAAAAGTTGAAACACTGACATTAAAAGAATTGCGGTTCGATGTGTCACTTTTGCTGTCGGGTGATTCAGCGCTGTGATTACAGATTATATGCGCTTTGTTTACGTACGTGCTCAGTTAAGCCTTTGAAGGACATTTGTTTTGATTGTCAGCTTCGAAAGCAGAATTCGCGCCTACTCCGAAGGAGAATGATCCTTACCGACGGAAAGTTCGTAGGGTTGAATTACATTTTAACTAACAAGTTCAAAGTTGGATTATCAATCTCGGTAAAATTCTATGAAATATATCGATTCGAACCTATTTATGTGCCTCATCGCCTAAAAATTGCATTCAATGCTAGGTTAATTGGTTGATAGATTAAATTTTCAGTTCCAATACGAAGTGTTTGAAACAACGATGGTTCTTTGTATCCGCTAGATGGCACTACAGACTTCCAGAAAATCTAAATAACGTTTCCCGGAATGGCTTCAATCATCAATTTTTCATCCACTTTCAATGGGCTTCTTAGAATTCAGAAACTCGAAACTTTAAAAGAAACCTGCTGACTGCGACATGTATCAAGTCCGTTGATATGAATTTGGAAATGACCTTCAAGCGTTCAACAAAGAAAAGCCACTTTATATTTTACTGATAGACATCGACTGATGTGTCGAATCAGTCACAAGTCACAATTAGGCTTCGACTAGCCAAATGCGATTCTGGTACAGATCAATATCAATTAACCTTTACATTCACAATGTAAATAGCAAAAGAACAATTCTCTACTCATCCGTAAACCGCAAGGAAGCAATAGATTTTATACAATTATCAATCAGTAACAATAACAATTTCAGCGTCGTATAATATGGCGATGAACTGTCAATAGTCCAAGCCCAAACCGGCATAAGTATATATATATTCAAGCAGAATGGTTGACTTGTAAAGGTACAACTATGTATGTCAGATGTCATTAAATCACTGCATTACGACAAAAGTCGCTTGCGTTCAGTACAATGCTAGCTGAAGCGATAACAAATTTTCCTGAGGTTTCCCGGTTTTCATTTTTTACCTTAACTCTTTATAATCAAATCATATAATAGCACTGCCTTATTCCCAAATTAATTTCAACCTCAACTTGCTTTCTCTCACTCTCTCGCACTGAATCTGTCTATGGAGATTATTGCGTTCTGTATAATTTGTGCGCTAAAACATGCAATTCAATATTCAACTTTTATCATACTCTTCAAAATGTAATTGCTGGAAGCTTAGCCCTTCCGTAAATTGAATTAATTTTACGTTCACGCTTTATTCCCAGGTATGATAACGCTGAACAAAGCTAAGTTGGACGCTGAAAAACCGCGATGAGCAATGTCATTTTTAGAGCTAGTAGAACAAATTATTGTTGTATTTCTTTGGACCTTTGGCTAAAGCAATTCTGGAATATTTCGACACTCTGGTCTGAAATTATACTCTAATCAGTACACGCACCATACGTAACAGGATAAAAATTAAAATTCCAGTTGACAAAGTTTATAATAGACATAATCAAGCCCAACGCAACTACTGACTGTAGCAAACTTATCAATAAATATTTTCTATATTATATATAATATAATCATGGCTAACTCAAGTTCATTTTTTTCTGGAAACCTATGAATTATCCATAGTATATCTGTAGGCACTTCTCTTCATAACCCAACGTGTGTTGGAACCCACGACGCTTGAATGCGCTAAACTGATGCTTGCAGCTGAATTATGACTATTGAACCTCGAACA
>JAQGBJ010001153.1:0-26110 GCA_034698345.1 Sphaeridia pumilis | reverse complement strand
TGAATCATTAACTTGAGACATATAACAATCATTGCAAGTGTTTCTACGTTAAGCATGAAAGACTTGGTTGGATTGGCGACGACGTCTGCGACTATATTCCAGTCGTGTGGTTTTGTAGTGGAGCATTGAATGTAGGCAACTTGTAACTTAATTAGGATAAGAGTAGATTTGACGGATCGGCTAATGATGTATGCTATTAGGCTCTCATGATGACGTTGTTCTGGTCGGAGGAACGAAATCAAACTGTATTAGAGCAGCAAAAGTCAAGTCACAACTTGACAGAGTCAATATCTAAAATGATGTCGTTAATATACTCTACCAAACCAACTTTCTGTTCAAATTACGTCTACAAGTTGCTGGTCGAATGGAATAAACAAGTAGCTGTCATTAAGGTCAGATTTTTAATGTGCATATAGATATACCGGCAATCCGGCTTAACTGGAAACGCCTCATATAATTGACACCATGTGTAATTTCAAGTTGTCTTTAACTCTCGTAAGTCCATTTATGATTTAAAAGTGTGGCACTCGTTTGAGTCAGCGGCTTTTATCTTTTTGGGGAAAAGCTTGTTCCCGACAAGCAACGTAAATGAGAATGGCCGATTTATAGTCTGATATTTCTGAGTGTAGATGGGGCTGCGGATGCGTTGAGGACTAATGTTGCTTTCTTCAAGATTCCATAGGTTGAGGTTGAAATTAATGAATATGTTAGTTGGTAACTGCGGAAGCTGAGGCGATGATGGCATGAAAATGGGAAGATTATACGACTGGAGGGCGACTTTGGTGGCAGGAGTTGTGTGGAAGTTGGCATTGCGAAACCGGCAACGCCGTGATATCTCACGTGGAACATGTTGTTAATGATGATGTATTGGGCTTTCAACAGTTTTTATGACAAGTTTCATTGCCTCATCGCCGCATGTGATCTCGGGGGTCCGGGCGACACAAAAATTTGAGGCCATTACAGGCTGGGAGACTGGTGAATGCCGCCGGCTGGCTGGCAATGGGACAATTTCTTTTGTGCAACAAGAAGACGATACTGACTGAAATGACTAACTTGGAAGGAAAGAAGAAACGCAAGTTTCATGTGGAACGTTGCTGAGATCCCAGCGGCTGAATAGCGGGAATATATAAAGATCAAAACGTCGGTGGCGGTTCTCCAGGGATTCTGTAAACTCGTGCTGGGATTTTCCGGAAGGAGGATCATCAATGTTTGTTTGTCTTTGCGGAAGTTGTTCTTTGTACACGTGGACCGGTAGGATTTGTGACTTGCTTATTCGAGGAACCGAAATGTATAATTAATCATAAGCGAGCTTTGTGTGAGGTAGTTGGAACGTCAACTCAAGTTTGAAACCTCATTACATAGCCCAGAGCGTGGATAGAAGAAGAGGAAGAGTTCCAAGGTTCGTAGAAAGTTTAGGAACAACAAATTTGAAAACGAAACAGCATTTATAGATATTAAATGTGCTTCTTTCTAGAGTCCACCTGCTACAAACTTGCACATTATGCATCCAAAAGAAAGATACGTACTTCGGGGCCACAATATTTTAGAGGTGGTAATAGGCGGATATTCATGGGAATGGAGCCAGGGTTATTTCGAACATGTTTAAAGGTGCATGATAATTTATATAATGATTTTTTAGAAAGGTTTGTCCAAACTGATTCCAAGTTTCTGCTATTCCAATGTGCCCTATAAAAAACAGTTGGTGAAGTATATCGTTAGATGGAGGGAGCTGGATTGGGAATGGCGGAGAATCCAGCTTGTATATATAATAGGCATGGGAAAATGTTGTTTGGTGCGGTGGAGAAAGTTCCAGTGACTTGGCAGATGCATACATGGGTAAAGTGCATGTAATGGAAAGCTATGGGTTTGGGTGGTAAGAGTAACGAGAATAGCGATGGTATGAGGTCGATGTAACGACAGCGTTGAAGGTCGCTGTAGATTTTAATGGGGCTGTAAACGTTGCAAGAGGGCAATTTGGCATATGCATTAATTGCAACAAGTTTTGGCGGCTGGAGGAAAGTTGTCCCTGAGGAAGAATGTGGGAAATGAGACGTATTACATATAAGTGGACGGGGAAAATACGGTGATGAGACCAAATAAAGCAGCGTAAACATTATGAACATGGAACGCTTACCGTCCGATTCGGGACTTATTCCTTCAGATGATGTTATTACGACAGAAGTTGTTCTTCTGACTCGACCACCGACTGTTGTGCTGAATAATATGGCGAAAAGGCTCATTGGTATTCAGAGAGTTTTGCGAATGGAAGCATGTGGTGGGAAAGGGTGGATAGGAAATTGTTTGCCCTTTTTGTATCCATCACGTGTAGATAGGTACATGCAAGTTGGGCTTATATAGTTTGTAGAGTCAATTTGGTAAAATATGGCGAAAAAGTAAAAGATGTTGCAAGTTGTTGTCCGTCGATCAGAACATTACACTACCATAAGCATTACTCGCGCATCATAAATCCGTTGTCTGCCTCGGAAAAGTTGGAAGACGAACGGGTGATTCGGGCGGGTATAAATGGTTACTGCCGAACTAGAAAAGTGCAATGTTTGCAACAGCCAGCTTGTTGTTATACACTATTACTTTTACGTTGTGTAAAGTTGCAAAGCTGGCGAAAAGAGTTTTGCCAAAAGGTCTGACTGACTGAGCCGTTGCTCGGAAGAAGAAGGATTCGGAATGACTGATGTAAAGGCCGCAATCAGACGTTTGCAAGGGGCTACACTTTTTGGATCGCCGTTAGATGATGCATGTGGGGATCTCGTTACAGTCAGGTGAATTCATGTTATTTCTGGATGCTTGTGTGACGACGACGAGGACGGGAACAAACTGTAATGGCGACATGGAAGAGAAGATGGAGAAAGTTGGGCTCATTACGACATTTTGATGAGGTCTCACACAACTCAACTCTCTCGAAGGATTCAAAAGTGGATCGAGTTGTCGACGGCTTTGGCAAGCTTGGACTTTGTTCACTTTGTTGTGCTCGACTGGAAGTGAGTTGTTGTTACAAAGTAGCAAAAGTTGTGATAGAAGGCTACTAGGAATTGAGATATAAAATAACATGGTGAGTAGATGGAATATTCCGTAAGCTTGCATGTGCTGTAAAGGTTGCGGAAAGTTGTGATCAGTAGTTTATACATCAGGCTGATTGTTTGTCGGCAGACAAGCAACTTTTGACGAGGAAACAAGTGGTGTCTGACAAGTCGTCGGGCTGGAATGTGTGTATCTTTTGCTTTTGTGGAACTCGGCTCAAGGACTTTCCGTGTATATCAAGTGCCACAATCGGCTCGCTACTACTCTTGTGAAAGCTTACAAAAGATGTAATTATGATTCTCGAGTCATGTTCCTGAGGGCTTCTCGTGATCAAGACTTGGATGAATTCCAGGATCGAGAGAAGAGGGAGAAAATAGAAATAACATCAACAGCAAAAAGACCTTTGCCTCGTCAGAAACAGTTGGAGAAAGCCGATGATGATGAAGAAGAAGAGTAGGAAAAGCTGTTTTGGAGCGGGGATGAAGAAGTGAAGTCGTTGTTCATTGGTAATGTTGCGGAATCAAGCCGGCAGAGGGTTGTTGGAAGCGCATCATCTGTGATTGAAGGAGATTGTCATTGCGGATGATGTATGAGGCTGACTTCGAAGGCGAGGGTCAACAGGGAAGCAAGCTGGGAGAGATCAATCATATGGAATATTTACATTTAATTCTTGAGCAATCCAAATGGCGAGTCACGGATCAGTGAGCAAGGGCCAAAGGAAGTCATGTGGGAAGAGCGGAAAGGTGTATAGTTGCAAAGAAATAAATTGTATATATTTGAAGGCCGGGTAATCTGAACAAAATACAAGTTTTAACATGTGGATGACTTTAGTTACACAAGGATACAGGAACCATGCTTTTTTATGTATAAATTCGCTTCTGCCTCCCCCCGACCTCGGTTCCGGCACGTTGGAGAAAGTTGGAGAAAATGTGGAAATGTGAATTAGATCAGGTGGTGTTGGCTGAATAGTTGGGGAAATTGGCTGGTTCTCGGAAAGTATCCAAGTTTGTGGAGGTTGTCGAAAGATGAGGAATTGATGGGCTCCTGAGGGGCTGATTCAGAATCCAAACGTGTATATACACAAGGCAATGATGAAACAAAAGAGGTTTCCAAAGCACTACAACATCGACATTAGCGAATTGCGTGTTTGTGGAGGAAGCCGCCGCTGCCGTTGCTGCCGCCGAACAAGATGAAGGATAAAACAAGATGGAATAATTTGGAAGTGGAGAGAAAGTCGGCGAGTTTATTTTGGTGTTGCCATTTTTTATTATGGTTTCTGTGCCGAGTTTAGTGCTTGTATTAGGTGGCTTGGGATGAAAATTAGATATTAATTACCCGGTTGCATGAAACAAGGAAATGTGATTTGGCGGAAGGTGCTGAATCCCGAAAAGTGGGTCGGCTCGGCATCCAGCAAGAAGACCAAGAAAAGACATAATAATGATGTTTCATACAGATTTCGTGATAAGTTGATTTGCCGCCTACTTGGGCTGAAACAGAAGCGTCATGCACGGACAAACTTTTCCCAAAAAAGCAGAACAAGGACGAAACATGAGAGAAATTGAAAAAAAGCGTTCGTGATACAAGAAAAAGATACTGTTTTGATATTGTTGAAATTCGAAGCTCGTCTGTCCTGGGGACTGTTGACGAGGAAAAATAAGCGGAAATTCATGGAGAAGAAAAGCAACTCGGTGTTTGATAACCTCAGAAGAAGGTTTGATGGAATTGATCCGTGAACTGTGTTATACGTACTTGGATTTTGGAGCTTGTTTGACAAGGTAAAAGACTGGGAAAAGAAGGGGAAAAGTCTTTGTAGTAAAATTGGGACGGGCTGAAATTGAGGGGTAAACAAAAGGATTTATCTGATGGAAAGATATGCAAAGCCTGTGGAATTTTTGGCGAAAGTGGCTCAAGACGCTTCACGTAGTTGATACCCTTGAGAGGAATGCTGAAGAGCGATCGAGAAGGAGATGAGATGAAATATCAAATTAAGCACTGCTTGAAATGGGATTTTAAATGGCAATAAATTGTCAAGGATTCGCGAATCCGGCCAAGTGCTTTTTTGAGTAAAGTAAAAGTGTATCAAGAGGGAGCAGGCTGCTGCCGTTGGTGGAGTTAATGCAGTTGGTGATCAGAGAGAAGATAAGTGAACTGGAATATAGAGGGCGGATGTAGTTGGTGGCTTCTACGCACTATATTTCACTGATAGCAGAGTCTCCTGGTCGGTGGAGGGTGAACGGGTTTTTAGTGGAAGAAAAAGTGGAATTTTGTAGATACAGGGAGGAAAAAGTTGGGATAAAATTACTTGTCGCGAAAATATATATTTTGGATGGAAGATAGGTTGCTGCCGAGTAATAGATTTATGTTAATAATGCACGCAGCGTTGTGTATCCATAGTGGTTTCGTAATTCTTTTTCAAAATTGATACCATGTGAAATGTGTGCTAAAAGAAATTCCATAAAAGACGGACAATAGGTGGGATTTGGGTATTTTCGAGGCATGTTTCAAGAAAGTGACGTTTGTATTTATATCCAAGGAACAAGGATTGAACCGTTTGAAAAGTTTGTCTTGGGCTTAGGGAAAAGCGTCCTCGGGCGCACATGGCTTCTTCTCAGAAGCTGGTTAAATATTTATTTTTTAATGTCAATCAACAAGAGAAAAGGGAAATTGAACGCCAGTTGACAGAAATGTCGCCGCCTCGTTACGTGTATGAATGTGTCAATTTTGAAGGATGGCAAATGTTGACAGGACGGAAGTCGATTGAAATTAAGGTCTCCAACATTTTCATTAGAGGAGCTGCGAAGAATATTGTGGTTGGAAACGATAAGAAGCGGTAAATGCGTATTCTGGCTGGTATTTTCGGGAACATTCCTCGGCTGTCATGAAGACTGAAGAAGCGTTGGTTGGTTGGCGGGTAAATATAAAGTCTTGATTAAGCTTTGACTGGGACGACCGGGACGAGAGAGACGGTGTCCATTTTAGTGGACTGCGAGATGAGCACATTGATAATTTTGTGCGTGAGGGATGAAATTGTTTGTGATAAAAGACTTCTGTATGTATATATGTACGTGAATGTAATGCTATTGTTGTGAAAAGCGAGTTTGAAAAGCGTCGTTGGGGGAAATTGAGCGCAAATTTTGTAGAAAGCGGGAGGAAAAGAACGTTTATGATTTAATTTTGCGTTTTGAACGTTTTAAGGAACGAAAAGTGACAAGGATGAAGAGTCGGGATGAAATGACAAAATGTTGCGGAGAAAGTAGAAGAAGAAGCGGTGAATTTTACGAGATATGCGTAAAGGCGGAAGAGTTGAAAATGTTGGAATTAGTGAGTAGACTTTATGAGGGTTGTGTCAGTTAAGTGTGGACGTGAAGAGGAAGTTGGAAGAGTTGAACAAGAAGAGCGTATGTTTTATTGACATGAATGACTTGAGGATTCTGTCGGCTCGAGAAATGGCTGATATCAAACGTCAAGATGCGAAGAAATTAGAGTTTTGTCTTCTTGTGTAGGGGTTGAGGGGGGAAGACTTTTGAAAAAGTTGGCGAGGGAAGATTGACTAGGAGGAAACGTACGTCATGAGTGTGGATTGGCAATCTCGATATTTTTACACAAGCCGCGTCTATACTTTGTTATGGAGTCTTGAGATAACCAGAGGGAAGAAAAGAGGCAAAGCGTGAAATTAAGCTGGAGGCTGGTTGTTTGGCGGTGGTGGAAAAGTGTCGGTGGGAAAGTGTAAGCTTGTGATACCCGCATATATATACACACACTTTGAGAAGACTGACATGAACTTTTATTGGTTGCAAAAGAGATCATTTTAGCATGATTACTTGGTTGTGGGAAAGTAGATTACTCATCATCAGCAGCCATCGTCAAACACGATGGATTTTGTTTAGCTCGAGGTTGTAGAGTGTCGTAAAATTGGCGGATTTGCTCTATGGATATCGATGTCGTTTGATTTCATTTGATCAAACTTTTCCTCTTGTATAATCTCGGGACGTGTTTCCATGACTTTTACGCTTTTACTTTTAGTTGTATGCTGAATATTTATGTGGCCAAAGAGGAGAAAGTGTGTACATTGGCAAAGTAGCTCAGTCAGTTTACTCTTAGTTATAGTTGGCTCCCAAGGTCTTTTGGCAAGGCTGAAAGATTTGAGTAGATCTCAAGCTCTCTTCTTGTTGTTGTGGCCATAATTTTCAGAATTCGCCAAGATCGTGCTGTACGGAATCTGAGAGGATCTGAGAGTCTCAGACTGAGACCGTGTAAGCTGCTGTATTTATTCTTGAAGAGGAAAAAATAAGAGTTTTGGAGAAAACTTGAAGAATCGGAAAAATAAAGACGATTACATTTTATTACTATTATGGGGAACATTGGCCGATTTGGCGATGTGATGACGATAATAACTGTGTGTTTGGCGGCTTCAGTAAGATGATTCCAGGAAATTAGAGTGAACGGATTGGAACAGCATGAGTCACCAAAAGGGTAATAAATCGTGTTTTTGTGAGCCCAAATGTGCTTGGTTATATCCGGATCAAGGTTTCAAAAGGCGAGTTGTTTGTCCCGGAGCCATGTGAATGTGGACCGAAGTAATCTTCTTTGGTGGGCCGAGAATGGCGGGAATACGTAACAAAAGGTGAGGACGACGGGGATCAGGAAGGTGATTGGGCGGATTAATGAAAGCCGGTGAAAGTTAGCATGAAATGCAATCAGGAGTATAAGTTGAGAAAGGTGAAAAAAGAGAACACCTGATGGAAGAAACATGATGATGTCGGAGGATGAAAAAGCTAGAAAGCTTCCGGTCGGGCGGCAAGTTTGTTGGTTGTATATTTAAGGTTTAATGGAGGATGAAACATGAGGAGGATTTGATATTAGAAGGACGAGGACGGCGGGATAGCAACTCTTCTTGGTCGTCTCGGATGTCTTTCATCCGTGTGATAATAAACACGCGAATTGCATGCAAAGGCGAGGAGAAAAAGAGGACGACGATAAATGAATATATATATTAAAGCGAGAGGAAAAAGGACAGACATTGTTGTGGGTGCTGGAGGGGGGTGAAGGATGGGAATGAGAAAACAGAAAATTTTCGGCTAAACAAACATGGCATGTACAATGAAGTTGGCGTGTGGCTGGCTGGAGGAGTCACTGGAGAAGACGTCGACGACGATGTGTTTATAGCGGCGGGAGCAGGTGGGAATGGTGATTTTATGTCTGCTGAGTGAGTAATAAGGTGAGGAAGAAAGAGGCAATAATAATGAATGAAGACGTGAAATTATTCATAAGACTTGATTATAAAATGGGCGGCGTGAAAACTCGTGCCGGGTCACGCGGATTCGGGATCAGTGACGGGAGCGGCTTTTGTGACAGATTACAGCGTCACACTCACTTTGGTGATGATGTGAAAAATTTGCGCCAAAACAAGCCTTGTAACCAAGGTTGTGGCCGTAAACAAGAAAAAATAACAAGAGCGTTGGAATCCCGGGGAAAAGTGTATCTTTTGTAGAGAAGGTAGAAAAATATGAAGGGCCAAAGGGGAAAGGAGGTCGGTGGGGTTGGTAAACATAACAACTTGTTTCGCTCATGGCGACGTGGCTAACAAACAAAAATATGATGTGACGCTGCATATAAAGGAGCAAGACTCGACGCTGTTCAAGATGGCGAAAAGGTGTCATGATCCCTGAGGCTTGAAAAGACGGCGGTGGCAGATGATCCTACGGCAGCGGCCTTGTTACGGGTCAAGTGATTTCGAATGCATACATGTATGGGGGCTGCAAACGAGCAAAATACGTTAGTTGTTGTGCATGTATCTAATGGAGAAAGTTGGCGAATGAGGGGTTTTGGAGAAAGAAGGGATTTGGTGATGCGATTTGTGTGTTGTTTTGTGTATGTGTATTGAGAATAGAGAAGCGACGGCAATCCACTCGCGATTCTTTCTTATGGGAACCACTCGACTTTGAGCAAACAAAAAAGTAAGGCAAGTGGACACAAGAAAACAATCGGAATCGCTAAATGTTTCTGCCAAAGTTTATTTTGCTCTTGTGTGGAAATGTCGATAGAGGAAAAGAAGAAGAATAAGAGGCGGCAAACATGAGAAAATAACTTATACAGACACTTGGTTCTCTTAGATGAAAATTAATGGAGAAAATGCACAAGTGGGAGTGAAAATACAATGGAGCTTCGAGTAAGGTTGCCTGTGGCACCAACGCCATAATGAGGCCAGTTGAAGGTTGAAGTTGATAAGCGTCAAAATCGGACGAACGATGAGCGCGGTACTTTGGAGGTGGTTCCGGAAGTGTCTGTCCGATGCGAGATTAGCGGGAATTACAGGTGGAGGTAGAGAAATTTATTGTCGTGGATCGTTGGCAGACCGAATTCCAGATTGCTGTGGGGCTAGTCGAAATTGAAAAACCGGAACGGGGGAACAAACAGTAGATGATGAATTATGTAGGCAGTGAAGGCGTTGCTAGGATAAGGGTTTGACGCAGGTAAGTAAGACGATTTGGGATCCTTGTTGATGTCGTTGTATATATTTGTGTACTTTTCGATAGGTTATTCAAAGGGTAAACAAGATTTCTTTGCTTCTTTGTCAAGGAATTATGGACAGAAGAGATTAAATCGGAGAGAGAAATTGGATTGGGCGCATTGTATACGGATTTGCAGAGGGAGGTTGGAGCTCAAAAAGGTTTTTGTGTACAGCTTTTAGCGTTTGATAAAAGATGTAAGGTTAGGTGGATGGTCCCAAATAAAATTGTTTACCTTTTGGCTGTCTGCAGTCTTGTTGTTGTCTGTGGAGAAAGGTCGAGTAGGATTCCAAAGGAAAGAGAAGCTTTTAGGTGTATAGAATCAGAAGGACTGTCTGGCGAGTACAGGTGAAAGCAATGAAGCTTGAATATATTGACAATGATTGGATGCGAGACAGGCGGATGAGGTGTATTGAGATTTGTAGGTAAGCATTTACGGTCTGGTCGGTCGACAATCGTTATTACGGCCATGTTTCCTTTGACGGACTAGTGGACCATGCTGAATTGGCTCTCTGACTCACTTGAATAGACTGACTCGTTACATGGACAGGATGGAGACAAGATTGGAGGGACAGACGGATAGATATGTGGTTTTCTACACGGGATTTGACTGTAAGAGTTATTTGGAGCAGCGGATATATTTGAACTGGGTATACGTAGAATACTTAAGACTTTGGCGGGAATCGACCGACAGTTTAAATTGAGCTTCGCTAAAAGGATTGCTAATGTGTTGAAGTCGATGAGGAGGGAAGATGGACAGGTATATTGCAGGGAGAGCAGCTTTGGTGTGGTCATAAATAGCCATGGGCTCAACTTGAGACCACGAAGAGTCTGCTTCCAGGTGGACTTGAGTTGGCGTTCTTGGTGATTCCAAAGGGCCGATGGCGATGGATTCCGATGAAAGCGAGTTGACGACTGGAGAAAGCTGGCTGAATATTGTTTGAAGGAGCGTTCATGTGTGTGTATTTAGAAGAGCAAACACTTGTTTGTGGTGTCAAGAGACGGCGAGAGAGAAGCGCAATAAAAACTAATTAGCAGATGAGTGGGCGTAAAGTGTGATGGAGTGGATGGAATCGACGCTTCTTGTTCTACAACGCTGGTATCATGAAGGAGAACAGCGACTCTTGCTGCTCGAAATTTAGTATTTTCATAATTTACTGCAAGCAGAAGGCAAAAAAGATGAAATTTATCCAATTGTGAAATAAACACGTTTCGAAAAGGGCAACAACTGTTTCAGTCAAGTCAGGCGGGAAAAATAATATGCCGGGACACCCGAGGAACAACAAAGTCGATGAAGCGTTTGCGAAAATTGGATACAGGTTCGCATGGGAAAAATTGAATTTAAATGAACAAGTCGGATACAAATGTATAGAAATTGTAGACGGGGGAAAGAAAGGCACGCCAATGTAAAATTTTTGGTGGCTGAAAAGTTTGATTGGCGGAAGCGGAAAGTGGGATGCATGGCAGGAGAGACAGCGTTGGACGAGGCCTAATAATAAGGGAATCGAAGCGGATGAAAAGATACTTTTCGCTAAAACTGACACCGACTGAAAGCCGCATTGATAGCCTGCGTATTGGTTATGGCGTGTATGTATTTGTTGGAGCTTATGCAGAGCCGTTGAGCAGGAAGAGAAGACGCCTGCCGGAAATTTTTAGCAGAATCAAAATGAAAGTATACGGCGGTTGTTTGTTGTCGACGTGGCTGGTTGTGTCAATATCTGGACGGGATGCATGTGGATAGTTTGTTGTTGTTGCTGCTGTTGTGTACTGAACAGTAGCATATTTGGCGAATAAACCAACATAAGAAATGGCAAGAGAAAGGGAAGAAGAATCTGCAAAAGATTGAGCGCGTGGTGCGGCCGGATGATGGCAAGCATAAGAAAGTCTTACATAAAAGCCGGCTGCTGATGACGTTAAGTTGTTTTGTTGTAGCGACAGTCGATACATGTGACGGGAGGAAGGGCGGCAAGAGTCGTCCTTCGATTATTGCCGTCTTACATGGTTGCTATAAGTCTTTGGTTCCTTTTCTGCCTTTCTCGGGGAGCAACTTCAAAAACAATGTTCGTCTTTGATATTTGGGGAAGGAAATTGGCAACTTGTTATGGAGAGATCAATGGGGGAAAGAAGGAGCCAAAATATGGAAGCGTCTTTAAAGGTTAAGAATCCAAGTTGTGGCATTCCAGCTTTTGATATCACAAAAGAGTCCTGGCCGCAGTGATTAAGAAGGAGCGCGCGTGGAGATTTGGCGGTCGGTCGGTAGTTGGCGTTGTTGACAAGCAGGGAAAGTAGTTCGCCAAATGTATGCATCAACTTGCGGAATTCGCCTACTTGTTTTTAAACGAGTTTGTTTTTCTGGTGAAAGCTACCAAAGTAAGTAGCAGATTCAACTTGTTGACTTTTGCAAGTTTGTCCAAAGATATTTGATGGACGTGGAAGCAAATAGTGTCGACTGTTTTTCTGCGCCCACATACACTCTAAAGTTGGTGGATACACTGAAATTTTTGTGGATTTTCGGTAAACGGCATAGACAACTTTTGGAATTCTAGTTCCAGGAAGTGACAAAATGTCAAAAATTGTGTGGACTATTCGGGATGAGATGTGTTGAATGTGGAAAGGAAATTGTCAGGGTTTGACAGGGCTGTCGGCTTCTATTATGTGAGTAAGTAAATACAATTACGACGACACACTACAAGGAAAAGGAAGAAAATTAGATTCGGATGAAAGGGTGTTGTTGTTGTTGTGTGTGTGTGTGGATGAAGGGTGTGTTTGGTGTTTGGAGATAAAAGTGGGAAAAAGTGCGTGCCGCGACTCTGGTGTCGGAGTTAAAGGGCGGGAAATTACGGAAATTGTTAGTGTAATGTAAACAGACAAGATTGGACGTTGGCTGGGTAAAAGGTTGATTTGATGTGGCGCTTGGCTCGGTTTCCAGGTCCATGGTCAAAGTTTGGCAGTAAGCGAGAAATTAATAGGAGCTGAAGATGGCCGATAGAGAAACTATTTCTCGCCAAATGGAAAGCGACAGTCTCTTTTCCGCAGCGCCATCGAATCCGGGGGCCTCTGTTCAACCGAGTGAAAGGAAGCAAAAGAGCAGCAGCAGCAGAGCAGCGCTTCGGTCCTTCTTGCGACTATGAAAAGAGCCCAGTAATAAGGGATTAACAGAGAAGGGAAACTGCTCAAGAGGAAACAATAATAAGAAAGAAGGACGACGACGACGCTGGAAGCGTTCGTTTGAGCTCCATGTAAAGGTGAATGAGCGGTCAGGGGTCGGCAATGGTCAATAGGACACACACGCACTCCCTGCCGACTGACTGACTGTGAGCAAATGACTTGATATTATTATTACCCGCCGAATCGCCATGTTCACTATTGACTATTCCTGCAAATGTAATGTTCTTTATCGACGATTAGTCCGGGACCCGAACCAAGTTGATCTTGAATAAAGGTCCGTTTATAGGTCACCAATGTGGGTATTACAGCACCCGCTAATAATAACACGGACACGTGTACTCATAGCCTAATTGGTCACTAGCACGAATGTGAATCCCCTTTGGTTCTTCCCCTGCATTGCTAATGACGACGCTGCCAAGACAAATTGAATGCGTTTATACAATCGTAGAAATTCGAACATTTGCAAGGCCGATTTGGCCTCGTAGGAAGCTTTGATTGTAAAAAACCAGCTCGTGGGAACCACAGCAAGAATATTATTAGAACTCGGAAAAACCAAAAATCTGACAACAAAGTGTTTTTGTTCAAGGGGAACATGGACACATTTGATTTTGAAAAATAAAGTGTTGGCGGTTTTTGAGGGTGAAAAGAAAGGTTTCTTTTAGTTGGTGAATATGGTGAAGGAGCAGGAACGTATGTGGTTTATGTACATGGACAGGAGGAATGGCGGGAAAATTCAGTGAAGGACGGTGTAAGAAATCGGTTTATCCGGGATGTCGATCATGTTGGATGGTTGCTGGAAGGATTGGTTGAAAGCACACTCGATCATTGAGCCTCTTCATGTCTGTCAGTCATGTTTTGAATAGACGGCTGCTGAAATGGGATTTGATAAAAAAGTAAACTTTTCCCGTCTTCTCCGACAGTTACATAACCAGCAGAGTCGTTGTCAAGAGGCTGTCTTGTTTATGTAGCGACACTAGTCACCGTAGTGCTCTTACACTTTTCTCAAATGTTTCTTCATAGCCGGGAATGTTTTTATTAAAGTCGACGGGTTTCCGTAAAAAAAGTAAAAAATTGTATATTTTCCTAGAGAAAAATGTCCGGGAATTTTTTACTCAAAAAGCTTACTTTAATGGGATGAGATGGAAAGTACATGAATTTTATCCAGGTGAGAGAGAGTTGTTTCTATAGGTACATGCTCCAAAGCCACTGCACGATAAACTACAGCTCCTGTAAATTCTCATGGACAAGGATAAAACGGTTCGTTTTGATGCGAGCCATGAGAACAGTGAATGTTTTGTAAAAGTGGAAAGAATCGTGGGACACAAGAATAATACGCGAAATTGAAAGCAAGTGAAAGGGTTGGAAAGAAGTAATAGATCAAAAATAGCAGGATGAAAAGAAGTGAAGAATTGGCTCCTGTCATCCGGGCTTTGTATGCTAATGCGGGCAGTATGAAAAAAACCTGGTGAACCGGAACACAGGCTTGGGATTGTGGGAAAACAATCGGATGCTGGGCTGTGGATGAGTTGCGCAAAATTAGTCTTTTTGAGAATCGATGAGAACTTTACAGGTGAGACAATACATGGAGAACAAAGGCTTTGAAGTTGTAAAAGAGGCGGTGAATTGTTGGCACAAATTGGCAAAAATGTTAGGATTCTGAGGCGACGTTTTAAAAATGCAGCTGTGACTTTTTCAGTTTCTTCTCTTGTCTGTAGGCAGGCGGCCATTAGGAGGGGAAAATATGAAGCGAGTGAAAAGTGGTGAGAGAAGGCTTATGGGTTTTGAATGAAGAATGATGGCAAATTTTTGTGGAGAAATAAATGACTTTGGTGAAATGGGAGGAAAATGGAGATTTAAGTTGGTTGGTAGGGCAGGAAAGTGGGAGAAAGAAATGGAGTAGCGCCGTGTAAAAGGAGTAAAGTAATTAAGGTAATGCATCATTGGGAATTGTGCGAGAGGAAATGCTGGGTTTGGCTGACTTTTGGCTAGTAGATGAGCTGAGAGAGACTATAGAAAATATGTATCGGATCGGATGTTGCTCGAGTACTTTAGAATCTGCGGAACAAAGCTGTGGTGGCGGTGAAGTGAAAAGAGGTGGTTTTGTGTGGAGGAATCCGAGCGAGAAATTACAAGTGGGGGAAATTGATGACTGAAAGCTGATAAGAATTTGGCGAAATGTATCGAGTTGAATAAATAAATATGTGAAAGAGGGCGGGAAACCATATGTGGCTTGGAGGCCTCGAGCAAAAGTCAGTCAGGCGCCTACAAGTTGTTGAACGGGTTTCACATGCGGTTGAAAAATGTTAACTGACAATTGGCAAGGCAAGCAGACGAACGACTTGAAAGAAACAGGGCACTGGAAATGAATGTGAATGGAGGCAGGTATATATATATGGCGAAATAATAACAAGAATAAAGTCGACGCTTTTTGTCTGCTGCTCTTGTTGCAGAAGCCAAAAGCTGTCTTGAAGTCTCTCTGGAGGCGACTGAACGTGGGAAAGTGGTAAAAGTGTCAAAAGAGACTATGGAGCGAAGAAGGGAAATTTGCGTCTGGGGAAAGGAGGGGGGAGAGGCCGCACAAATGGCGAATGGCAGTTTAGGGAAATTGGCAAAAACGAAATAAAAAAAGAGCGCGAGAAAATGTGCTTGATTCGCTTGATGATGAGAATCAAAAGGAAGGAATGGGTTCAAGCACGTTTGTTTCTTTCAGATTTACTCCCGGTGCATGTGTCATTACTTTTGATTGGAGACGAGTGAATTTGATACGGACAAAACTGGTGATATGATTTCCGTGTTTTTGCCCAGAGAAAGTTGTAGTGTGTCGTGAAAATGATTAGTTTGTGTGCGTGTATAGTAGCGAAATGTTGTCATGTACGTATTCAAGACAGTGTCTTTGGTTGAATGTTTTCGCCATGTGATTTTGGAAGGGTTGTAGAGATATTTGGGTGTCTTCAACGAAGACTGTGTCGTCTGGCTGCACACTTGAATATAGGCGAAAAAAGTATGGAATCTTTGTAGGTGGGGGTGGGTGGGTCAGGGAAAGCGCGGACTGTGGTGATGCATAGGCGATTCTGAGGACGGAGAAAGTTTGCGGATTCTGTTGCACTAGTTCACGTCGACTATTACATTGGTTTGCTTGTAGAGACGGCGTCTCGGAACCGAGTTTATATATAAAGTTTTTAGTAAATGTGGATGTGATATGTCGCGGGTTGCATTGGTGGGTTTGCTGCAGGCAAAAGCGTACAAGCGTCGGCGGGCATCGAGAGATGAGGGAAATATATATGTGTGCTTTTGGTTCCGTTGCGTCTACTGTGATGATGGTGTTCCGTGGGTCGGAAGTAAAGGAGAGAGAATCATATTGTGTGACTGAGCAGGGACTTTGTTGCTGTGATCTCGGATGAAATCCACGCTGTTTTCACCTCCTGCCCGCACAACAGCCAGAGAGTCCCGCAAGTTCGGAGCGTTCACCAGTTTCGCTCCCATCTCGACCGCTTTCTCTGCGACTCTGGGTTAGTGTGTTTTGCTCTTTTGTCGGCGTCGGAACGAGGCTGTCGACGACGACGCTGCTGCCGTTGATGCTCTTAACAGCATCTGCTTCCCGCTCGTTTTCTTGATCGTTTTTGCTCTAGTTTGTCGGTCGTCCTATCCTACGCTATTATTTGTTGACTGCTCCGTCATCATTACGGGCGGCTTCGAAGACAAGGGAAAAGCCATGTGCTAATGGCAATCGTTTAAACATTCCCCGCATCACCGGTTTAGCTCGTTCACTTGAGCGCTTGTCGTTCTCGGCATCAACAGCTGGTGTCTTGGTTGACGATCCTCCCCTCAGGACTTGAAAAAAGTGTTTTAATAAACTTGATAAAAACCGGCAAATTATCGTGACAGGATTTCGGAAACAATTGAAGTTCGCCGGGAATTTTGGGTGCTGGCGGAAGACGAGAAGGAAGGCGACAAGGATACACCGGATGGATCGAGTGAAAATTTTGCGGAACAAGTAGACGAGAAAAAAGAACAAGAGATTATTACAAGACGGAGTTGAAAACGTCGCCGGAATATTATGTAAGCTTTTGTTCCTTTTGTCTTTTTTGGTGGTTTGGCTTTTAATGTTTAAGAAGGCTGTGGGTTGTAGCATAGCGTCGTGTTTGTCCAGTCAAAGGTTTATAAGGTTTGGGTAGAAAAACACGAGGAAAAACACATGAAGCTTAACGAAAGGAAATGGAGCCGATGGATTTGGCCAAAGTTTTTTGGGATAAAGTTGAGAGTTGTATAAATATATCTGGTCATTCATGTGTGTCGTTGGTTTGTAGGGAGGCGGGAGCGGCGGCGGTGGCAGTAAAAGAGCGCGTGGAAGTAAAAAACAGGTTGTGTGTGATGGGCTAGTGTGTTCATTGCCCTTTGGGAGAAAGCGGGATTTTGGCTACGAGAAGTAGACGAAAGAAGAAGAAGAAAAAGACGGAGACTTTGGGTTAGAGAGGAGAAAACGGAAGAAGGTGGAATCGAGAGGAAGATGGTCGTGAGGCTTGGCTGGAGCCCAGTCAAGATTCCGGAACTCGCGAAACACTAGCCGCCGGACCATTCCAGCCGACTGCTCAAGAAGCTAGGCGAAAAATGAGCGGAGAAAGCCCGTTTCATATAACACCGGATAAACTACGGCACGGGATTACAAAGAATCGGTTAGGATAGGATCGGGCCAACCAACCAATTCCGCTCTAAACTTCAACAAACTCTCATAGCGCTCGTTTAAACGAGCCAAAACTCTTTGGTCTGTCCGACGTTGGAAATGCCTGGCTATCATGCGAATATTCTCATTAACTTGTTTCCTCGTCTCTTGGAAGCGACTCCAATTCAGGCAGGACTCTTGTACGAGATATCGTCAGAGAGAGAGAGAGCAATATTTTGGAGCAGATTAAGGGGATTCTGAGAGAGAAAGATGGCTGATAGATGGCATGGTTCGATGAACGGAAACTGTGTACAAAAAAGGCTGGCGATTCTAGAAAAATCCAGAGGGCGTAATTGGCCTTTGTATTCCGCTCTCGTTTTCTTCGATTCCCCAAGTGCGGGCCAAAGAGTAGGATGAATAAGCGAATTTAAAATGAAATTAACCAACTTGTCAGACACCGAGTTATGGAGCCTTTATGGAGGATGATAATCAGCGAGAGCAATTGGACCTTTAATGAGCCAAGCGGGAGCGCATTAGCTTGAGCGGAGCGAATTCACCTGGCTCGTGGATATAAAGGTTGCCATTTTGGCCACCTCGGGAAAAATTGCAATTATGAACTAATCTCTTTGTTCTTTGCCGTGGGGAAATTGAGCAAATTGAGTCAACTAGCAGGAAAGCGAGATTCGTCGAGAGAAAACAAAGTTAAAAAATTTCGTTATTTTATTAGTGGGGAGAAAAGTTTAAAAGAGAAAGCTGTCTGGATAATAAATATACGCGTGGATGAAAAAGCATTGGTTGCGTGTAAGTGTGTTGTGTGTATATGTGCGTGTTGAAGCTTATCTCGAGTTGAGTTGATGTTATCAGGGAGACGCGAGAAAAATTGGTGAAAGAGTCGAGAGAATTTAAAGCTACTGCCGGCAGCAGCGGATACCTGGAACCATACGGATTAAGTTGCCATGAAAATAGCTGGAAATACCTGGAAAAAATATACCAAGTTTGTTAGGAATTTTGGAGGAAAGAAATAATTGTGAGAGAGGAAAAAAATGTTCTTTGGGAAAAACGTTATTTAACGAGATAAAAAAGTAAGGGTTAGGTAACGAGGTTTAATGAACAAAGCTTCTTTGGGGAAATACTTGGTTGAGGGTTTGTAAAAATGAGGCAAATAGTTGTGGAATCTAACAAAGGAAATGTTGTTAGAAACGGTTGGATTGTATATGTATATAATAAGAATGGAATGAATAGATTCTGTTTAGATTCTTGAATTTTGTTAAACCGAGTATGTAGCACTTTTTGAAGGATTCTATCAAAAAAGCCTTGGCATGAAGGACTTACACTTGGTTGTTGTGGAGAGAAGGAGGCTCAGTGATTGCCAGAAATGTCAGAATAATGTCGGTGAGAAATGAGGAGGCCTCGAGTGAAGAATGGGCTCGGCAGGTGAATAGATGAGCTTTTGTATGGTTGACAAGGAGGATTCTTTGTGTGCATATGATATGATAATGGAGGAGAAGAAACGGTGAATAACAACAATTGTGGAAGAAGCGCCCTCATTTAGAAACGTTTCCGGTGCAAGACTTCCGTTTACGCAAGATTCGGGCTGAGCGACGGGCTCAAGTCTCGACGCAGACATATGATGATCGAGTCGTTTAAGCTGTAAGCAAAGTGTTTCTTCAACCGCATCTCCGAAAGCTTGTACAAAAAACCACTTGAGATTCAGGTCTCGGATTTGCGAAATATATCGTCGGTGTCGTGGTGGCGGTGAATTTCTTTTTCGCTTTGCCCCACCTGTGATGACAGAAAGAAGGAAGCAAGTTGCTTCAAAAAGTGTGTAGTCAGTGTTCTAGAAGACGAGGATCAAAAATTGACGGGAGTTGGAGAAAGTTTTATAGAGTTTCATGGGGACTGCGGGGGCGATCACGTTTACTTTGGGGAGAAAGCATCAGGTGGGACGACGGCGAATTAACGGGGGAAAAGAAGCAAAGAAAAGAAATAAGTGAGACTGTCAAACTCGTCTGTGGGATCCAAGAAAGTCAATTCAAGTTTCAAGGAAAAACATGACATTTCCACAACATGTGTATTCACGTACCCTAATTCTACTGACAACTTGTTTGCTCCATTTTAAGCCAAGAGCCAAGCCACCGCTCCAAGTCTCCTTCCAACTATTTTCATCCTTGAAGGAGCTTTTTTTGAAAACGCCTCCGCGAGGTTCAAAAAGTGGAATCCAGTCAATTTCCTGGCACAAAAGATTTTTAACGAGGTTGTCAGTTGTGTGCGTAATTATTTTGCCGCGGAATGTTGTTATTGGAGCACACGAAGCCAGAAACCTTGTTTGAAAGGACGTCAAAGAAGGCTCGTGGGCAATGTAATTATACGCCGCCTTCTCTTCTTTTCTTCTAGATTGTTTAAAGATTCCGGGAAGAATCTGTGGAAGCGAGATATCACGGAAATTGTGTCCTCCTTTGCAACTTTCGCCAAACTAATACTTGCAGGGTTTGATAATTTATATTTTGCCATTGGGGAAGGTGCAGAATTTGGAAGAGAGTTTTGCTATAGAAGCTGCTGCTGGCGAGGGTCGGGTGTGGGGGACAAGTTGGAGTTGAAATTATGTGCCCTGCAGGAGGTGATGCATATTTCAAGACATGTAGTAACAGTATGGAACGGATGTGAACTTTTGCACTCGCTAACAAGATGAGCAAGAATAGGAAGGAGACCAAAAGGGCTTTCGGAAATACGAGATGGGAAAGTTGAGTGGAAGAGGTGAAAAGATGGACTTGATTACAAAGATTTTGCTGAATGCCTATTGGGGAAGCTGAAATGACGCTGACTGAATCCGTAATTGAAGACATAGCAAGTGATCCTTTGTTGGCTGGAGCGGGTCTGGTGAAATGTGATATTTTTTATATGATTTGTTTGTTTCCACACCCAAGTGAGCATGTGGAGATGAAAACAATCTGAAAAAAATTGTGCCGTTGCTATGGGTTACATAGCTGTGATGTGAATTGATACGGTTGTAAATGAAGCTGATTTGATGAAAGTCCTGGAAGATATGCTGCTGCTTGTGGAATTATCTAGAGAATGATGAGTTCAAAAATGTTGTTCAAAGAGTTGGAAGTCATGGAACAAGTTTTGAAGAAAGTTTGCTGGAGGAGAGGATTTGTGTGTGTTTTGATCCGGTTTTAAATGACAAAAGTTGAAGAAGCTGTTGAAGAGGGGAAGGGGGTAAGTGGGGCGGAACGTTGTTCAAGGTTGCGGGGAAGACGAGAAGAAATGAGTCGTAGGAGAAAGGTCTAATTACATGGAGCAATATTTGAAAAGGGCATACGTGTGAGGACGGCGTTTAATTATCTGAAGCCCGAGGAAAAGTGGTGGGCGTGGTGCGGAATGGAGCAAATAAAAAGTTGGATTCAATCTACCTGCCGCAACCAACACGAAACTTGTTGAGCTGTTTACTAATAGAAAGAAAAGGAAACAACAACAGGCGACATTGGTGAAAACGTGACGCTTTCTCCTGCTCCTTGTTCCAATTCACCGTCTCCTGGTTACGTTCCAGATGAAAGGTAAACTTGGGAGTTGATGAGAAAAACAATCGAGATTTTAGCATTCCGGCAGCCAATCTGCCTACCTGCCTACCGAACTTTCGCCAAGGTCGCGAATTCAAAGAACAGCATCAACAAGTTTCAATTCTAGGATGTCAATCCAGCCGAGGCATGAAACAATGTTCGAGTGGCAGGGCTAATAAATATGCTTGTCGGATGACTGGAAGTTGAGTGAAAATAACAAGATGACAAGAGTGGCTGGAGAGAAAATGTGAGCGTGGAAAGAGTTTGAAAAGTAGGCTTGAGATGATTAAGTGGAATAAAGTTGGCTCTCAAGTCCCGTGCTTTGGCGAAGAGTCGAACGAAGCAAAGTGGAAAAGAAGTCGAGTTTGCATCATCGAGTACTTTTACTTGGAGAGTCTGAAAATAATAAACAAAATAGGGGAAAGGTACGACGACGAAGGTGAGAATGAGCTGGAAAAGGTGTAAAAGTTTGGCGAGATGTTGGCAAGTTGGGTGGAGAAAGTCGGTTTGCTTGGGTTTATATATTTGTGTGTGCCAACTGTTGTGAGTCGAGTAGTTTGGATGGAGGAAGAGGAGAAAAGTATTTATAAAACATTTTATGCCTTCATTTTATGTTCAGCATTACATGGCATTAGGTCCATGGCTGGGTTTACCAGAATGAAATAAATACACGTATTATGGATGGTGCTGTCGGTGCAAGTTTCTTGTCTGGCTGCTGCGGCCAAACTGGTTGTTTTGATGATGAACCACTTCAAGTAGAAACCTATGGTTCAAGTGATAATGTAAATAAAAAAGCCAAGTTAAATAAACAAGGTGTGAGAGGGTGTGAAATATTGGGCGACTTTCTCCGCGGCTGAAAACACGTGTTGTTTTGGTCTTTGTTTTGGAGCAGTACAATAATTATGGAGCTGCTGGGGAAAGGTGGAAGAGTTGGGCAATTTGTACATACGATTCAGACCAGAGTTGGAGCAAAGAAAAATATATAAACAGGCCGAAGAGGCATTGCTTGATATAGTATATTCGCAGTTTGGCTGGGACGGTCGTTAAGGCCAAGAGGGAAATGTGGAAATGGCTGATAAAAATCTAGGACTGTTTGGATTGCGAAGGTCAAAAAAGGCTGTGGTGGCGGTGCTGTGACTCATGATGAAATGAGGCATTGACTCTGGCGGGAGGGAGGGGGCTAAACGATGCCATTGAGGCTTCTTAGTATGAAAATTTATGGCAGTTGTTACATGGATGCGAAACAGATTTCTGGGTATGGCGGGCGGGCAACGAGCCGCTCCCATCATATCCACCAGCAGCACAGCTAAATAAAATCCCTCATTTCTCGAATAACGCAAACAAATGGCTGGTATATAGGCGGAGAATTGGCGGAGACTTGTTGTTCTTGTGCATTATACTTGCCCTTTGCTCTCAAAGGCCTCGAAACAAGCTTTTGTATATCTAAAAGCTAAAGTAGATTTCAGCAACATGATCATCTCGGACGGCTGTCCACAAAGGCGGCAGTGTTTGCGAAATGTGAAAAAGTAGCGGGGTTGAGGCGGGATTAGATGTGCGGACTGTGTGGAGGCGTCGTGTGTGTGCGTAGAGGAGATAAGTCGGGCGGTCGTTTGTGTATATGGAGAAAAGTGATGCTTGTTCAATTGAGTAAACAGTAAAAGGTGAGAATACAAAACGGGGACTGATACAGAAAGTAAGCGTGGAATGACGCTGTTTATGCACACAGTCGAAGCGAACGAGAAGGACAAGTGAAGAGGTTAATCCTTGTGAAAGGGAGCAGTGTCACGGAAACGCTTATGCCGCGCGCCTATTAGGATAAGACCGCCACCAAATTGAGCCTATCACAAACCAAATGGAGAAAACATGTAAGCGGTTACGTGAGCGCCTTTCCCCGCTTCAAAACGCCATACAATGTTTATTGGACGAGGAACATGGGAAATTGCCCGAATAGCCACACTCACAAAAGGAAACCATTTTTCTCAGATTAGTTTGAATTTTTCTTGCCTTCCCAACAAGCACCACATTGTTTGCAGCGCAGCGCAGTCTGAGAACTCGACTGCTAAATTGGCGGTGAAACCTGAGAAATGATGATGGCTTGAATGAGTGACGCGTGAGGAAAGGGCAAGTGGTTGAGCGGATCAGGGAATCGAACACAGGCATAAATGGGTTATGATATGGTGGCGTATCTTGAGACCAGGTAAAAAAGCTGATACATGCATTTGATCGCTTGGTTATCTACTGGACTCGAGTGAAATAAAAACATGTGTGGCTATTTATTCAACTACTTTTACTAAAAAAAAGTTGGTCAAAGATTGAAGTTATAGCTGTTGAAGTATAATCGCTTTAGAATTGGCTCATATCTTGAAGATAGCGGGAATTAGTCCAAACTGTTTGAGTTGAATTTTAGCATGTGTTGATTTCAAACAGGCTGTAAATTTTTGAAACGGGGTTATCAATATAAAGAGGAAGTGGAAAAAGCCTTACTGATTGAGATATGCCATGTTGGAGTTGCTTGCTTTAAGAAGAGAAAAATAGCAGTGATTTACTTAGTTGAAGGGATATCGAAGAAAGTGTTACATTGGTTTGGTTGGACAAAAAAGAATGGAGAGCGGCGGTGTGGAGAATTGTTCGTGGATCCGAAGAGGACATTAGACTGTCGTTGATGGCAAACTCAATATTGTGTATTGGTTTCAATGGAGAAATGTACAAAGTGTACCGTTGGGATCGTAACTTATAAAGCATTAGAGGCGAACGAGGGAAAAGAGAGAAAAGCCCCAAAAGAAGAAACTTTATCTCTGAAACGCAACATGAGTTTTATTCGTCGGCAAACCAGGAAAAAGATTTGGTTCCGAGGAACAGATTTGTACATTGGTTTTGTCATAAGAGAAGGAACGTGGAGCCATGGAGAAAGCGAGAAAGAACCAAACTGATTGTGATACAATCCCTGCCGTCTGCTATATATTCTTCTTTCTTTTCTTCTTTTCCAGCGTCGTTGCCATACTATCAAGGCAAGTTGAGGCCAAAAGTGTAAGTGGATCCTTGGAGACAAGTTTGAGAAATTGTTTTACTATGCAGGTGATGACACGGGGCTTTTCATGACTCTCAGACTCGCTTTTCCGGGTCGACCACATTTACATGGAACGTGAATCCTGCGAGTCTCTCTCACAGACCAGTTTGAGGTGAATATAAAAGGCAGGCAAAAGTGGAACAAGAATTACTGGCTGGAATTGAATGGCCGTTCCGAGACGTTGTTTTTGTTATTGTTTTGCTGCGTTTCTAACGATAAGGGACTGGAAGGATGGAGAACAAGTTCAAGTGGGCTCTCTATTACGCACTCGTTTTGTGGACTGGGAATTGAACGAGTCATTGGATTCGGTGGATTAGCCGCCGCCACCAACAGGTAGCGGCGGCGGGTGTAGGTAAAAGTGATGGTGACAAATGGACTGAGGTGGAAAGGAAGGCCGGCGACATGAAAAGAAGCGAGTAAATTAGATCAAGTTGACTTGTATGTAACGCTGAAAGTTGAAAGAAGAGCTCGGGTTGTGGTGGGTGGATGCGGCGAGGTGTCAAGTGGGCACGGGTAATTGTCTGAGAGTTGGATGGATTACACTATTACAGGGACGAGAGCCGACCGAGGAGAGACAGATAAGGAGAATTGCAAGCAAGGGGAGACGTGTGTGAAATGGAGTCGGACTCTTCTTGACAGACAGCACCAAAAGTGCGAGGATAACCGGAAGAAAGTGGTAGCCGTAGCGAGCGGGACAGGGGACGGCGGAGAGGAGTCGGAAATGAGAAAGTATCATCCGTGGCCGAGAATGTCAAGTTGTCAGAAGAAGAGGAAGGAGTGAAAAGTTAATCAGATCCTCAGAAAGTCGAAGGATATGACTGGAAATGGATCTTTTTGGTGGCTTAGGAGGGGAGGGGCTCATCCATTCCTTCAAAAGAGCCGCGACGCCTCGCAGAAATAAGCCAACGGATATATAAAATGGCCCCAAAAACTTGCCAACTTATTGGATAAAGTTGTTTTAAAGTTTTCCAACAAAAGATAGCTTATCGTCTTTTCTTTCTCCGATGCTGCTGGAGCAGGAACCGAATATATATATAAAAGCGCATCCTTTTTCTTCAGTCGACATAAACCCAAAAAGTGTACGTCCATCCTTACGCAGTAAGGGACGCAAGTTTTTTTTGCAAAAGCTATTACGAAATATTGGCCTTCCAACTGTCTGTCTTGTGAGTGAAGAGTGTTTTTGTGTGTTTGGGAATTGGGGAGAATTCAATGGAGCAAATTGAGTGACGGACTCTGGGGAAGGAGTAAGTAGTGAAAGTTAATGGACACAAGAAGGAAAAGTGGTCTGGGCATACAACAAGGCAGCTAACTTGATGATCTGCAGTTTAAAAAGCATATTGGACAGTGGGAAAAAGACGGCGACATAAGACAGGTAGCTGGGGAATAGGGGAAATAATGTCAGTCAGAGTAGTATGCGGATCCCCTTAGTTCCCGTGACACATGACCCAAATTTGAGGCAAGACTTGCATGCACGAACAACGGGCTAACATGACAAGTGTACGTGTTTCTGTCAACGTTTACAGCATTGAAAGCATGGAAAAAATCAAAAGATGGATATGTAACAAGTGTATAGCAGGTACAACGGAAACGGATTTAAAAGAACTTTTGTCCCCAAATTTGAGGAACCCCCAATGTAATTGTGCATCAAATCACAAAGCAAGCAATTCACGTGTACATAAGCACAGGAAAAGAGCCACATGTTTATGGGGTTGACTTTCTCTGGAATTCAAGGTTCCGGTGAAATTAAGCCGTGGAAGAATCGTTCATGTAAATGGTTGGGTGATTAAATATCCATACTGATTACTTACGCCTTGAAGGGCAATTTGCAGCTGTATCAATCCGATATTCATGAGTGGGGGAAACGAGATGAAGAAACGTTGAATATTAATGTGACAAGCTCCATCGCCTTGATTGACTTGACTTTGGGGGGTTCCATGCATATATGTGGCTTATTCCAAAGCTCGTGAATGTAGCCGAGAAAATATTGCGGTGGTATCCGATGGTCCAGGTTTGCGGTTGGGAGCGAAGGATGGATGAATAAACCGGAAAAGGTATACCCAAGTGGCGAAGGGTACCAATATTTAAGGAAACCTGGTAAAAAATTGACCTCTGT